>JAHWFP010157407.1:21251-56472 GCA_023313725.1 Lithobius niger | reverse complement strand
ATATACTATGCAATAAAAGCCATTTCTGATTCTGATTCTGATTCTGAATATACTATACTACTACTATTCCAAGGTCTTTGCTCCTAGCGTGTCTCTCACAAAATAGTTAGCTCGCGAGGCGCCAGATGGCGAAATTATCGATCACGCTTCCGGCAAAGCCGGAAGTGAGACCTATAGCGTGCGTTTCGCTACGACGTGAACTGCAGCGAAGGGACAGTTGACGGAAAAAAGAATGATAAACTACATTAAATACAACACGGAAAGAGAGAATGTCATTATTGGAATCGAAGGAAGATCTTATGCAATAGTTTTATTTAATGGATACGTGCGAAAGTAGTTAGCTTGCAGTAGGCGTGTACAAATACGAACCTCTAGCCCTACCTAGTCTTTGCATCTCTCGCCAACAACCACACACAAATTCTTCCAACAGAGATTATGTGTAAAGAATTTTTTTAATGTCCTTATTATATTGGGTTTATTACGCATTTTCAAGATGGGTGAGACATTTTCAAAAATTACGATATCAATAATTTTTATATCGCATGTGGCAAGTTGATTTAAACTGGATTATTTTGTAGGTTTTTTCAGTTTTATTTTCGTGTATGCTTATACCAAAAGTTTAAGAATTTTTTTTTTAATATCGCACTGTGGAAGATTTATTTAAACTGGATTGTTTTAATGGTGTTTATAAATTTATTTCGGTGTCTGCTTAAACCAAAAGTTTCTCATTTCTGGTTTAGTGCCAGTTTTAACAGTTTAGGCCAGTTGATTTAAACTGGATTATTTTGTAGGTTTTTTCAGTTTTATTTTCGTGTATGCTTATACCAAAAGTTTAAGAATTTTTTTTTTAATATCGCACTGTGGAAGATTTATTTAAACTGGATTGTTTTAATGGTGTTTATAAATTTATTTCGGTGTCTGCTTAAACCAAAAGTTTCTCATTTCTGGTTTAGTGCCAGTTTTAACATTATTTTTATTGTTGGAGCCGGTGAGGGGGATGGGGTATTCGGGAGGATCATGGGTTTTGAAACCATCTAGAGTTTCCTCGGGTGGCTAGGGCGGGACCATGATTCTCCAGAAAAAAGAACACCTTAAGAGGAAATAAAAATGTCAGCATCGAAAGGTCTAAAAACGCTTTGTCCCCGTGTTTAAAAGGCTTTTAAGTTGTCCGTTTCGAAGCTAACTGTGCGTAGTACATCCAATACATATTTTAAAATAGACTGAATCTCGTTACAAATAAAGTTTAAAAGCATAATGTTCGAATGTTTTCAGTCCTTTTCTTAAACACTTAGGCCCTAACACGTTTTCCATTTAGTTGAGAACTTGTGAGCTGCTACTTATTTAATCTGTCTACAAGAAATCACCTACAGGTATGTCGGGGAGCCTGAAGACGAATAAGAAATCTTTTTTTCGGGGGGATAGGTATATCTTTACCGAGAGTAAGGGGGAAGCATTGCCCGTGCCCTTTTTGGAAAAATTCCGTTTTTTTGCCCATTTTAAAGAAAAAAAATGCCTTATTATGGTTTTCTGCGCTGATAAAGCTGGGCACAGAGAGGACACAGGACCTAAGAGTCCCAAAAAAGGCATGGAAAGCCCAAAAATGGTAAAAAACAGAGTGTCAAGCTAAAAACAAAAATCAAGGTGCGTCCGTGTTGCCGGAAGCGTGATCGATAGTGTCGCCCGCTGGCGGGATAAATTTGGCTGGCAACCCTATTCTGGCCTGGAGTGGAGCAAGGAACGCAGCTACTATCTCAGTTGGCCTTGACTTAACCATGGTACTCTATTTTAACGCTAGGAGCCAGTGCTTCCATACCTTTTAACGGAAATGAGTTATGCAACTGGCTTGACTTATTTCATTTACAATCTTGGTTTAATTTCCACCAATGGTACCAAGCTGCTGAAAGCGCGTAGCGTGGTCTTGGCGCGGTTTGCCTCGTGCTGTTGTGCAGTGTTGCTCTAGCTGTCTGGTCTGTGGCCTTGCGAAAACTGACTGCGTGTTTGAGAGGATACCTGTACATGTAAGATGATATTTGAATTTGATTATCGGGTTGTGCCAATGATTGTGTAATTATGCGGAGTTGTCTTTGTTCTTGTAATCCCTGTTGTAATTATCGTGTGCGTTTTATTGCTGCACACATCGGTAACGTAACACACAGAGTTTTTCATCCAAGGTTTAACAACGTTCAGAGTTAACTTCAGATTGTAAACAAACCAGGGGCTAGCCTACTGTTTGGGCTACATACTACCATCAGTAGAACACAGGCAGGTGATAAGGGAAATTATTTATCCCTGCGATAGTGACCACCTCTCACGCCTTTGACGTAATCACTACACGAAATAACTTTTATTGAACACTTTGTGGTGGACTGTGGGTGTGAGGGGCTGGCTCCTTATTATAAAAGTCTCGACTTCAGGCGGCCCATTGTACAGCGAGTGATAATTACTTTTCCTGGTAATTTTACGTCAATGACAATATCTCTCTTGTCACGATCCACGGACTTTATCAAAGTCTTGCAAATTTTCGACTGTATCTAGCTTTCTTCAGGCGTCGTAGGCGTTTTTAAACGACGTAGAACTTCTTTTCTGATTACATGTTGGAAAATAAAAGTTAAATTTTAAAACGCCTGAAGAAGTCTACATATATAGAGTAGTCGAATATTTGCAAGACTGGGAAGAGTCTGGAGTGTGAAAATGAGCTATATTCAGGTAAAATTAGCAGGAGTTGAAATTGACTTTCACAGTAACAGTATCAATGATGTTTTTTTGTGTAATTACTTTGTGGGTAAAGTCATGTTGTGTAAGTTATTAACTTACTAAATAAGTGTGGGAAATATGAAGAAGATCGGCTGAAGGAATGATGCATATTTTGTAGTTCGAACATATTTATTCAGTGGTTTTAGAAGCTCAGGCTTAGCAAAGATTGCTACCCACGTTTCACCTCAGTAGCCACGATTCAAAAGCATACAACAACGTACTGGTCATCAACAACAGACGCCCTACGCACATCATTCAACTACAATCCAAATAAGGTATCCAATAATACACGTGCAACAAAATATCACACCTGTTGTGGTTGATCCAGCAAACCCCTTCTGACAAGTAGTGCAGCTGTAAAACGGAAGGTTACAATATGCCCTTGTCCATACTAGACAATTACTCTTCTGAAATTGATTCCAAATGGCTCCAGCAGCTTTCTAAATCCACGGACACTTCGTTTTAGAGCGTGAAAATGTGTTAAAACGACTTAAACAGTCAATTTGTAGAACTACATTCCGTACATTTATATACTGTGTTTGTGGACGCACAGGGAAGCTCGCTTGCCCCCGTGTGATTGCAAGCAGGCTTCCCTGCGTGGTCTTGCGAGCAAACACAAACACTATAAATTTTTTTAACCAGGTTAATGTATAATTATCATACAAATAAAATCAAAGTACGAATAAATTAAAACGTGTGTGCTAACGCACATATATTTAAAAGCTTAATTTGAAGAAAAAAAGAATTTTCTACGTCATAATTTGCTACTAAAGCAATAATTATTAGGCTATCGGCTAAATAAACGTACAATAAAAACGGCTCTTTGAAGTTTTTTTTGCTGCGAGACTTTTTTTTTGTCTAGTTGGAAACGTGTGCTTTTACTATGGCGGAACACTCCTGCCCTAGAAAATTCCGGAAACAGATCTACATTCTTATCTCGACAGTTTTCAAAATGCAGGTATTTTGTCAAGTGACCATACTCAAACGTACATTACCTGCTTTTCCGTACTTAGCATTATCCTCCTTATTGGAGCTCAATCCCCAGTGATGAAAGTTGGCTTCCCTGTCACACTCGTAGCTACCCTTCTGCGCATGCACGCAGGCCTCTATAAAAGCATCCGAGTCGGACCTTGCTTCATCTTTCTTCCTCTCAGATAACCTAGGCGACCGAGAGGGGAGGTTCCCCAACGACGGACTTCCAACAGGCGCCACATTATCGCTTGGGCCGGTCTGTGTTCTCCTTGCCCTCTGCCAGTCAGCTGTCTTCGTTTTCTTCTGTCTCAATCAAGACCTTTCAAGACAGAACTAGCCCTGAATTCTTCGTTCTCATGATGGTCTCTTCCACCGTGCGGACCGGCGCCGTTTCCGTGTTCGTCCCTATGACAAATGCTTGCATCCACTGTGGGCCTACCTTAACGTTTTGGACAAGAGCTCCATCTCTACAGACCCCAGTAGCAGAAAGACGGTGACGGGTGCCGTACGTCGCAGATTTTTTTCTGTTGCTGCAGATCGAAAACGCAGGTGGTTTATTTTTCCTGTGTCCAAACCCATGATTAAAAACATTCATTCACCGTACTTATGAAATGACGTTGGAAAGCTTTGATGGGAGTGAATTCTCTGAAGTGGACACAAGAATTTTCATTCTCTTAATGGCCGTCCAACTGGATATAAAAATGCCAGGAAATTTTTGAAAGCTGCCCTAATATTGAAGTTTGAAGCATCTTATTATCGACTCTAATGACAGTAATGTCATCACTCTAAACAGAATTGCCGATCATTTAATTTCAAAAGACATTTCCAGAACTGCTGCACATGTAAGTGGTCTACCATGTTTTGAGTAGTTTGCCTGTGGTCCCAGTAGCAGAAAATGCTTGACCAGTCTGCGACCAACATACTGAACGCCCACAAATCTGCAGGGTAACTGTTTAAACACAGTATTTGAGGTACTTTTCTTTTTTTTAATACAGTACGGATTTGCAGAGTATTGCACATTACATTTATTGCAGACACTGAGACACAATGCCTCAGATTGTTATTTTTTTGTACAAGATGGTATTATGGTAAAATTATATACTTTTATGTTCAATCCAGAAAATTGACTTTTCACTGGTTTCTTTATCACTTAGCCTAAAAATCAATGTTCTGCCACTGATAAACTTTGCACGTTTACTTTACGATACATAATACATTGAACAACTAGCCAGTAGCCACCACAGGCAAACTACTCAAAACATGGTACCACTTGCATTTGCAGCAGTTCTGGAAATGTCTTTTAAAATTAAATGGTCAGCAATTTTGTTTTGGAGCGCTTACATTACTGTCATTAGAGTTGATAATAAGATGCTCCAAACTTCAATATTAGGGCAGCTTTCAGAAATGTCCTGGTATTTTTATATCCAGTTGGACAGCCGTTAAGAAATTAAAGTTCTTGTGTCTACTTCAGATTCACTCCGATCGAAGCTTCTCATCATCATTTCATAAGTACGGTGAATGAATGTTTTGAATCATGGGTTTGGACACGGAGAAACTACCCGCATTTTCGATCTGCAGCAACAACAAAAAATCTGCGACGTACGGCACCCGTTACCGTCTTTCTGCTACTGGGCCTGTGGTGGCTACTGGCTAGTTGTCTAATGTATTATGTATTGTAAAGTAAACGTGTAAAGTTTATCAGTGGCAGAAAAATTGACTTTTAAGTGATAAAGAAACCAGTGAAAAGTCAATTTTCTGGATTGAACATAAAAGTATATAATTTTACCATAATACCGTCCTGTACGAAAAAATAACAATCTGAGGCGTTGGGTCTCAGCGTCAGCAATAAATGTAATGTACAATACTCTGCAAATCCGTACTGTATTAAAAAAAAGAAAAGTACCTCAAATACTGTCGTGAAACAGTTACCCTGCCGATTTGTGGGCACTCATTATGTTCGTCGCAGACTGGTCAAGCATTTACTGCTACTGGGCTACAGACGCTGGGTGCATCTACACGACCTCGCCTTCACCAGTTTACAGCACCCATCGTCGAGCCATCCATTCAGTCGGCCTAGGGCGCTCCTTCCAGCTACAGGGCTGTCCCCGCAAAGCGTGTATCACCGGCCGATCCACCTGCTTCGTCGGTCCCTTCTGGACTGTCCCCTGTCCCAGTCGCTCCTTTTCCGTCCTCGGCAGCTCTTAGCGCTGCCTTCCGTCCTGATCTGCGTTAGCAGCTGAAGTCGACCGCAGGTTACACCCTTGCCTCCGCGCTCCGGGTGGTTCTTCCCGTTATCGCTGGTCCCAAGCCGCCTCAACCGTCGGTCCATTTTTCATCACGAGGCTCTGGGTCATAGGAATCCCCTGTTCCTCCTCGCATCAGCCCCCCCTCCAGTCACTGATGACCCATTTGCTTGTCCTGCCTCTGCTACTCGTCGAGCCCCGCCACCCTCTGAATTCCAATCTCTGCATTCAACTGAGGACCGCAGCTGGTCCACGGCGTCGTCATCATAAGGATTTCATAAGTTGAGTGCTTGTAACGACTGGCAATTTGACGAGGTGACCAGGCTGATCCCAGTGATCTCGGGAACCGCCTTCCAGTCTAACGTGCCTTGTTTGTCATCTGTGGGCGACACACTCGCCCCCAACTTTTGAACACCTCCATCGTTTCCCTTCCCCTATTGCCATTGCGAGCGCATTGGGTAACCAATGCCACATCACTCTTGCCTCCTTCCAGACTCATTCCACATTGGTCTTCCTCCTGCTGCGAATCTGTCCTGGTTGGTGACGGGATCCTACTGATTCCTTGCGCTCTCCAAGGCAAGGGGCACAAGAACCAGTTCCAGTTCTCACCGTCTCCTCACGATTTTCCTGACGCTTCATGGAAATTTTCTTGTATCGACTTGGAGCATGTTTTGGTATTGTCTACCTTCTACATACTACCGCCTCCACAATCGCATGGTCCCTCTGTATTAACTCTTGAGTGACCTCTTCTTGTGCGCCTTGCGGTCCTTGACCGACTGCAACATCTTCTGCCAGTCCTTGAATGAAGTTGCCTGTTTGGACTTAGTCTCTGGCAGCATGGAACGGATGTTAACCGAAGATTCCACGCCTTAAACCCTCCCGAGTCCTGTTCATCTCCTTGAGGAATTTAAACCATCTTTTCGTGGTTTGGTTTTCCTTCCTCGTGCCCAGAACACATAAATACAGTCATTGCTCCCTTCGGTCTGGGCGACAATGCCTCTCCCTTTTCTGGGGTACCGTACCTTCTGTCCATCACACCTCTGGGCCTTCGCCATTGATTTTCAGTCCCCCAAGCTTCTATACCCGCCTTCGTCTGGACACTACTTCATGGTGTCCGCGGCACTCGCGCCCGCCTCCAGACTGCGTGACATACGGTCCCCCTACATGAGGGTGTCTCTGTCGCCTGCGACTCCGCGACCACAGTTTTCTACCCAGTTCCTGTAGAACTGCTGAACGAAAACAGCAGTTCTACTACGTTACTGCATGATTTACAGTTTCACAGGGTCAGTTGATTCTGGGGCCGCCTACTCGTTTCACGGGTGATCGTTAACCTTGGCCCTGCCGCCTTGTTGACGAGGTCTGCTAAGCGAGGGAAAGCAGGTAATGTAAGTTTTCGTATGCAATAAAAACATAAAATACCAGGGTAGGGCCTGGTTGATTTTAGTTTTTGTTGCTGAACGAAAACATACATTGCCATCTACCCGCCCGGCCTCCCCTCTCGGTCGCTAAGGTTATCTGAGAGGAAGAAAGATGAAGCAAGGTCCGACTTGGATGCTTTTATAGAGGCCTGCGCAAAAAGGGAGTTACGGGCACGGTAGGAAAGCCAATTTCATCGTTAGGGATTGAGCTCCAATAAGGAGGATAATGCTATGAAGGAAAAGCAGGTAATGTATGTTTTCGTTCAGCAACAAAAACTAAATTCACCCAGGCCCTACCCTGGTTTTTTTTTTTTTTATGTGGTTTAAAGTTGGTAATGAAGCCTTCACACTTCTCAAAGTTGTTGTGTGTCATTCCCAGTCAAAACATGGTGCCACCATTCTTTACGTAACACACAGCAACACGTAACCGTGAAGAAAGCCCTACAAGTGTGCATATAGAGAGTAGGCCTTAACGTTATTGACTTTTTCTCTGCAACTTGGAAGCAAACTGCTAGTGCCTTCTGTACCAATTTAAGGTAGGCTTCTGTAAGAATTTTTTTTTTTTTTTACTTTTAACACTTATGGACGTACTAGTACGTCCTTTGAACTCTTGCACAGCTGCCTATGGACGTACCAGTACGTCCTGAATGTTTGAGGGTGCATGCTAAAGTCAACATACCAGTACGTCTCGCACTTCACGCAATGTTGTTAGATAATGTTTTAAGTGTACATATCAGTCGTTAGATGGCAGCACTGACTAGTCTGAGCTGTGTGAAATGGTGTTTGTTGGAAGTTGTATAGGTGCTTTGCTTAGCTGAATACAAAATGGTGGCCAACAATGTTGAACTTTTGCACTTTTGTGAATTTGTCAACATTGTTCGCCACTTACTGTGCCAAGAACTAATTTGTGTAAAAAATGTCTGAATGTATCACCATTTAAAGCATACTTTTCTGAGATAAGTAACTATATTTTAAATTCGTGAGCTCCACTGTGCCACAGCTTGAAATGATATTTTTGGTAAATGCTAAAATCGGTCAGGCTGTAATGCTAATTCAAAATAAAAAGGTTAGGCGTGAAAGTGTTAAGGCCATGTGCGTGAAGTAAACTTGTGCGTGACTTTCATGAAATGAAGGAGATATCCCGACTGGGTTGGATTTTTCTCCCCCCCCCCCCCCATTCCTAAATCTACACCAGTTCTCGCGCAGGCTGCGAAGCTCTTATCGATGCTTTGATAAAAGTGAGATTCTAGCGATGATCATTGAACTGTCACTGGGCTGGAGTCGAGAGAGAAGCGAAACAGCATCTTCCCAGATGACCCTGTAACAAGGGATAGAATAGGAAGCAAGTGTTGCAACATGAATGTATGCTCCCACCCACGCCCAGACGTGTCGTTTGGTGTTTTAGCGCAGGAGCCAACTTTGGGTCCAAACACATAACTTGGGTTTCGGCAGGGACACAGTGTGAGTATGACGACGGGTTCAAGATCCAGGGGTTAGGTTCAAGCTTTTCAGTCCGAGATTGAACTGATCGTCGAGGTCCGTGAGTTTCTATTTCTGTTTCGTCAATGTGCCGGCTAATGTCTGGTGGGCTTCAGACCCATTGTTTTGTGACAAAATCTGGTTAATTTCATACACGCAGTTCAAGGAAACGTCTTCAAAAAAAGTCAGTAGTGCCCCAATGGGATACTCCTGCTTCCCGGTGGAGAGACCTCAAAGCCCAGCTTCTCTCTATCATGAAGAACGAAATGACAATGTAAAATACCAATTATTCAGGAAAAAGGAACACTTCCAAACATAGTTTCTTCTTTTGGGATACCCTGCCAGGTTATTTAAACACATGATTTTCGATAAGCCTATTGTAAATGTACTGCACCGTCAAGAGCCATATTCACTACACCATTTCCATAGTGAAGTCTCGTCGAACATTTTTTTTACCTACAGTAATGATAACCTGCGACTGTTAGTGCAGTCACCATGCAGAAATAAATACGGACTGAAAGTTAACGACTTGCAAAAGTAGGCTAAAAAAGACGAAGTCCAAAAGCAAGCCTCAAGGTTTGTGAAGATTTCCTGGGAACCTGAGCAAAGCACTTAGCACAGCCTAATGAAATAGAGAGCAAGTGGACGTGAGACTGACCTTAAGGAGCCGCTTAAAAAGTAGCCTACTGTAAATTGAAAAAAAAACTATAAAATGGCTATAACAATTTTGCTTGTACTAAGAGAAAAAAGCACATTCTGTAAGTGTGTTTCGTAACATCAAGCTTGTTTTAGCCTGCTTGCGCAATATTACAGTGAATTGCTTGTTCAAAAGTTGTTAGCTAGGAGTTTTCTAGAAGTACTACTGTACTTTACTACTATTGCACTTTATTCAAGCTGTCCATAATTTTACATATCGACTAGACTAGTTTTAAGAGACGTAAAAACCGTCCACAACTGGAGACCGGTTTTTAATGGAGGTTTAACTATTAAAAAGGCCCATTTATGGTAGATAATAAAAAGTGTTCCATTTGTTGTTACCGTGCCAATGAGAAACAACCCACAACCATATACATTATTTATTTGGGCTGGTACCAAATTCAGGACTCTTTCAGGACGGCTGCGCCCAAATGTGCACGCTGTTAATCATTTGAATACAGTTCAGTTTTTCTATTGGTCAGATCGAAAAATTCCAGCGAATTCAAGTGCTGTAAAACTAAAAATGCGCTACGGAAGCCAGTTCATTTCCTGACTACAAGTGGGTGAGAAGTTACTATTTTGTTTTCTAAAGAGTGCTGGCAAAGCCCCCTGCCAGGCATTTTTTTTGTTTGTTTTGTTTACCAGGTCCTGTCATGGGCCTATCGTAGCCTATTTTGGATATTCTCTCCGCTCTAATATGATTAGAAGTTTTCCAGTTTGAATCCTTGGGTTTGCCTAACCCCTTACTATATTTTAGGGATGCAGCCCCACAACGGGGGGGGGGGGGGGGGCTGCTGTACCCGGGCCCGGTCATTCAAGGGGCCCGCACGGCCTACATTTTATTTTTTTTCCTTGCAATTGTGTGTTTAGATGACTATGAGTGATGTCTCCCAACAAACAACAACTCCAATCCAACGGTAATAAGCACGGAGCAGGAGCACTACAGTGCAAATCTGTCAGCTTGTCAGGCAGGGAAGCCTTCAAACGTAAGCAGCTCGGATTAATTAAAAGAACCAATCCGTGAAGCGCAGTTGTGGCCACCGAATATTGTAACATAGTGTAACCTTTTACCATTTTAGTCAGGGAGGGGGCCCACAGTTGTAGTTAGTCCCAGGCCCCTACCTTAGGGCCCTGTAGGGATGTACCGATACCGATTACTGTCAAAACGGAATGCCGATAACTCCCGATATTGACTGCCGATATAGGCTACCACTAAATAATGTATATTTTGCAAAAAATGGAAGTGTGATTAATACCGTTTCTGTTGCCGATGTACTACAAGAAAAGAAGTTGTATATAACGTAGCTTCATAAAAATATTAAAGAAAATTTTTAAAAATGTGTAGTACAAAGCTTTTTTCCCTGCACAGCTATTTTCTCCAGACTTTACCCCATAAAAAAAAGTCTGTTTATTTTCTGCACAATTGTAAAGATGTAAATATGTGAAAATATTGATATTAATAATTTCAATAGATGAGCACTTTGTGATAAATTAGTCCTAAAATACCAGGGAGCAGCAGTTTTTCTTATCTATTTGCAAGCCACGTTTGTTTAAAAATGTAAGTTAAAGGGGGTTTAATACATAACTTCAGAACGGGTGGAGCTAATAACTTGTGGTTTACACCATTATAAAGCTGGTGAAAAAGGGTTAAAATGGTGTATTTGAACATCGAAATCGGTCATTATTTAGCGATATATCGGAATTGCCACCAATAACTGGCAATACCGGTATGAATCTAATAATCGGCATATCCCTACTATATTTCTGTCTACTTAATTAAAGCCTCATCATTAGATACATCCATTAGTTTGCTTCAGATGATGTTGCCTAAAAAGTTATTAATTTAAAAAAACCGCTATAGCATGGTCCTGTAGGGGTATTGGCCCCGGGCCACTAGCCAGCTGGCGATTAAACGTAGTAATTTGGCAACTAAAACTTTGACAGTAGTTGCCACTTTAGTCACTAAATGTCATTGCCTGAATGGAATTTAACGAGATTCCTTCTTTCGATAATGGCCAAAAAAAAAACTGATAAGCTAATAAACTTGACATGACAGAATTCCTCTCACAACACCAAACCATTTGTTATTTTTTCTTAATATAAATTTTATTCAAAAAAAAAAAGTTTTCAGCAGGAAATAGGTCTGTGGCGGCTGCAGTCAGCTTGGTTTACAGGAGTAGTTGTGTGGTATAAACACTTTAAAAAGTGGTCCCAAAAGATGTCAACATTTTATTTTGGGGTTGGGAAAGGCTGGAGGGCTGTTACTTTGTGTCAACTAAAATTTTAGTGTGGCGACTGGCGAACTAAATATTTGTGGGCTACTGTCGAGTGGCCGTCATGTCAAAAATGTTCGCCTATGCATGGTCCCTCCCTACCAGGTGCATAATTACAGACTTGTCTGCAATGTCTGGCCAGAGGTGTAGACATTTTATCTTTGGTATTGGCTGGCTGCTGGGTGTCATTTCCATTTTATTAGCCTTTGCAGATGGAGCAGCACATGCTTGGCTTTAGGTGTGAGCTTACTATTTGTATTATTAGCCATCTGTGTTCCAGGCCGTACTTTGAACCTGGCCGAGCCCATAATACTCATGTTTGTTGTTTATTCAGTCATTTGACTAGGTAGTTTGTAAAAGTGTCAGTACGTCTCACTTCCTACTTTATTTTTCAGAGATGCATTTGTGGTGGCCTTTTTTCATTACTCTGTTTTCGGTCGGAGTATCACAACTTACAGATGATCCAAACAAATTAAGGAATTGGTGCTTGGATAGCAAATTTCACAAAACGGAACCTGGGCCTGAGGATGAACTCCACGGCCAGGTTAGTCCAAGGGTGTTGTTGTTTTCATGTAAGGCAAAGCTTCCGATTCCATCCTGAATAAATGCTAAAACAAATTGTACAGCCTCATGGTTTCACAAGTTTATGTTCATAAAATTCTGCTGTTTTTTTTCTTTTCTCCTATCCTTTCCCGGTCCCACTTTAATCCTATGGTAACCATTCGAATGAAGTTTTTGAGTTTTAGCTGGTACTTGTGTGTTGTGTATGTATGTACGTACCAGTGTACAGTATCGGACAATGGATTTTCCCCACTGAAAAGGTTGCCTATGCTGTAGTGTCTGGTTATGCAGTACTTTCTCCCGGCAAACATGGTTAGGTAGTCATTGTCACATTTAAGGTGGTGCCTTTGTTAGCAACTCATGCATACCAACATTCCATGCCAATCGTAACAATGCTTTTTTTTTCGAACGCAAAATCTTTAAAAAAAATTTGGAAGCTAAATCAATACAGACACAATTACAGTTGCCTTCTATATTTACCAAGCAAGTTAAAAAGCAGAAACTACTGTTTGTTTGGAGCTCCATTCAACTGAATGTTAGGCACACACATTTAGGCCTGTTAATGGCAGTTGCTCGCTTAAAATCGAGCTGCTCTCACCCCACAGAGATTTCTAGACTGACTGTTTCACCCTTATTTGGGTTCGTCAGTAGCTGTGGATTAGAGTAATATTGCGTTAGTTTACATTGCCATAAGTTGAAAGTAGTTGGCTAGAAAACTGATCGGAACTCTTAAAAACCACCGATTTGTAGGCCTACTCAATTTTCAGATTTTTTTTTAAATTCACTCCACATGACGAAAAGATGTTACACACTACCACCAAAGAGAACACTCTTGTTCACGATTAAATTTTAGAGGAGTTCTGTCGTCATTTTCAAAATCTCACGTAGGAAGAAGGAAAAATAACCACATTCCACCTGCTGGAGAACAATGAAACCACATTTCACTAAGTGGATTTTGAAACGAGCGCTATTTCGTCGCATCACTGATCTCACTTGCGCGTTCTATCTGGATTGCCCACGGTTTATGCAAGGCAGCTCCTATTGCAGTCCTGTATAGCTGCTTGATGGCAGTTGATCACTTGAAATCAAAAGCCAGTCCGGTCTTCCATTTGGTTGGAGTAGCACGGGACTTCTATGTTCATTAGTGGGACCTCGTTCTCTTGAAAACGATTATCTGCCACCTTCTTCAGGTCAAGCATCAGAAACTTCCAAGCAACTGTACAAACGTTTTCAAATTTGAATTTTCTCGCGATCTCGGGGCCAGATACAAGGCCAGATTGTATCAAATTTTGGGGAAAAATTGGAAAAGTTTGGTGAAAAAAATGTTGCTCTGTAGTCCTACTGACAAAAACCGGAAGGGAACAAGCCACTATACTAGTAGTACAGTATTAAAAAGAGTAAGATTTACAATTCATGCAAACAGTAAAGAGGAAAGCTTAAATTTGAAGTTCCAAGATAAAAATAATTACAAATAGGCCTAGTTAAAAAGATTTAATTTTAGGTCACTGAAATCTAAAACTAAACTATTCTTGATTAAACTATTATTCAGGGGCATTTGGGATGTTCTCGACCTCTGTGCATAACTCCAGTAAAGTGCAGCCAACTGATTATGCATGTCTTTGAATTTAATTTTATGATGCCATGGATCAATGTGTTTTCTCGACTCTTTATTCCAGAGTGAGAGCATTGTTGTAGACGATCAGTTCAATTGCTCCACTTTGTTCTTCAATGCCTTATTTTCCTTCTTTTCAGTGTGCGCCATGGAAAAGTCGGTCGTGTTGCACCTCAGAAACAGCTGTTAATGTCCATGGTGGGAACATGTACAAATTTGATTATAATCACTGCCCTGGTTATACAATGTCAAAGAAATGCTTGAAACATTTTACACAAGACCATTGTTTTTTTGAATGCGAACCGAACCTTGGACCTTGGGTTGTTCAGGTAAGACTTAATATTTCTCCTTTTTAATGTAAATTGTTGGTTAGTCACTCTGTTACTGAAGTTTTTTTTAAGGAAAAAACATCTGTGAGGCGAGCAGAGGAGCGTAAAAATGATCCATTAAGGCTGCACTGAACTGATCTTATTTTATTTTGTGATTGGTTTAGATCTAATTTTTTTTTAACGAACCGATCCAATATTTTATAGTGTATTGAAACGTAAACTATTTTGAAGGGTTTTCCACCATATCAGAGGCCACCTTCACCAACAAACAAATGCTTATTAGTTACTCATTGAATAGCCCCAATTTTTGTTGGACGTGACTTCCTTCCTTTTGAAACTTTTGTTAGGGTTCGTACACAAGCTGGAAAAGTGGTTTTTCGTAAGACCTTTTCCTTCTAGGCCTTGAAAAGTATTACGGAATTCTGACTCGGTAATATCAGAATGGAGAATGGCCTGGAATTTTGTCAATGTCATAATCATGACTAAGAAATAGTGTTGTAAAAATGTGATTAATTGGCTAAATGTTTACTGTTAGGTTTAAAAAAGCAATTAACGATTAATTCCCCCCCCCCCCAAAAAAAAAGGTTCGTTTTCCATTTTTATCGTTCGAACGAACAAGTCGGAGGTAGCGATACTGAAGAAGTTTCAAAACAAACATTAAAACGGAGAAGTTTATGCGAGGAATAAAGGTAGTGACGTAGTTCATGATGTCATTCATTGCAGGCAAGAAAATGGGGATTCCCAGGTTTCGAACGCGACCAAGAAAGCAGCAGATTTTACTGGAACTTGGATGTCGTGTATTAAATTTAATTGTATAGGTTTATAAACTGCTGCCCGGCTTGGAAAATAATAAGTGTAAAACTTAAAACGCCACAAATATGAATCTCTTCTTCCTAGCTTTACAGTACATTTGAAATCGGACAACATCTGGAAAGTCAAACCGGTTAACGATAACTTAAAGGGGCACCTACCCTCAAAATATTCCCAAAATTTTTTTTTTTTAGGTTAGTTTGGTGCGGTAACATGTTTTCTACGTGGTACAACACTTTTCTTTAATTAACCGAGACCTTTTATGGCTAAAAATATATTTTTGTGGTTTGTTTAGCTTTACGTAAGGTTATAAGTTTCACGGTCAACCTTGATTTTCTTGGAACGCGAGTATCGCTAGCGGTCAATCACCAAAAACATCATAACTTTACTTAGAATTGAGATAATGACTTGAAATTTTTTTACACAAGTTCCCTGGTGTGGTGACTATAAAGTGAACCAAAATCGTACTTCTACACTTTCCGGTGTAGTTTTAAAAAAATCCCGAAAATTGGGCTATATAATTTTATAATATAGGCTACTCAAATTGTGATTATATTATAAATTATAAAAAATTGTGGTATCAAAATTATTTTGGTTCACATGATAGCCCTATGCAAAAAATTTTTTCCGACGTTATCAAAGTAGCAGTAAAAAAGTATAATTAAATTTTCCAAAAATGTACCGGTACAGTAATCCCACAAAAATACACTAATTGAAAATGTAAAATATGTCCTAGACTCGTATTTCAACACAGTTTAAGGTTAAAAAAGAAATATGACTAGGGCAATTACACTAAAAGAAAAATATTTCCAAAGTTAGACCTCAGGTTAAGGTAGGTGCCCCCTTACGAGATTGGATACGGAATGCGTTGCCTTTCAAGTGTGGGTTTTCTATGTGAAAGGTAGTGCTCCTGTTGCTTTCAAAAATAAAAATTGATCAATATTTTAATGGAGGTTCGGTTTTTTTACTAAACGTTTAATCATCAAGAAGACGATTAACGTTTAAACGATTAATCAGCACAACCCTATTTAGAAAAGTATTTTATGTTTTGGTGGATTAATAAAGTACCGTTCTAGCCCGAATATAAAGTGAATTGTTACTTCACGCTTATAAATAGAAAAAAAAAGTACGATTATAAGCGATACCAATTCAAAATCGATTTATTTTTTTTTATTATTTTTTTTTACATATTTTTTAAACAAAATTTTAAGATCCATTTGCATTCAGAAAAAAACCAAATTAGTATTTGTATTTAAATCTGTGAATAAAAAAACCTATCAAATGACACACATACTTATTCGTGAAAAATTGGAAGATATTTTGAGTATGAAACCGTACTAAGTTCCCATAATTACTTTGAAGCTATATTGAGCATGAAACAATAGCCTAGTAAGTTGTCATATAGGCTAGTTACTTACTGTAGAAGCTACTTTGAGTATGAAACAATAGTCTACTAAATAAATACGGACGCAGACCATTTACGTTGCTTTTTTAGACTTAAATGTCAGCCTGAAATGTCAGCCTGCCTGAGCGGTTGAACCTACGACCTTTGAAACCTATTAACTGTTGAAGTTCTTTGAGTACATAACAATACAACCTATTTAGTTCTCATAATTATTGTTGTAGTACTGTAGTGTTAGGCTACAGTACTACTAAAATAATTTGTTTTGATTGTCAACATTCTTTATACGCAGTGTCCTACAACTTTTAAATAAAGTTTTGAAAAAATACGATTTAAATTAAAAAAAATTATTTACTTCAAATCAAAAAAATCAATTCTTTGGATTTTTTGCAAAATATCACAATTTTTTCCAACCCTGTTGCCTGTACATCTTACCAGGAAAAAAGGTTATTTTTTGTTCAGAATGATTTCATGACGGCAACAACATCAAGCAATAGCATTGACGAAATATCTTCACGATGTAAAACAAGAAAGATTGGTTTTAATTTTTAACTCCAATGGCTTTATAGAAGTTTTTTAAATTTCAACTTACCCTAATTGGTCGAAATTCGCCTCCTAGACAGCTTTCTTCCTCGACAACGGATAATGGCACACAAAGTGGGGAAGGTTGAAGGCAACACTGCGTCGACGCTGTTCTAGTTGATACTATGGGCGGCGATGGTACGGATAAGTGTAATTGCTTTGTTGGAAAGTAACACTGGGTAGCTGCGTGCCTCATACATTTTCTTTCTTGCCATAACGCCAAACTTCAGATACAACAGAGTTGCCACAGATGCACGATCACTCGTGGATTCGTCCATTTTCCAGTTTAAAAAATGGCAGCGGTTTAAAACGACGCGATCATCATGCCGCAGTGAATAAAACGATGCTCTACAGAGATTGGTCAGAATCGAAATCGAAACCAAAACCGAAACATGCAAAAAGTCACGAGTGGAAGTGTTTTTAACATTACTTCATATAAACGCCCCCAGGTAGCAACCTAACAACAGTAGTGCGTGCACGGGCAAACGTGTGGTGATGCATGCGTTGCAGGAGACTTTCGCTCCAAAGAGGGCCGAGGCCCTCGCCTCCGGGAGGAGACTCGCTTCATCTGCTCCTGATCTTACTAAAACTTGAAACTGTGGGGTAAAACTTAATTTCCTACAAGATTAATAGATTTTAAATAGGCGAAGTCTTCAAACATTACTTGGTACTACTTAGAATGTTTGGCCCAAATGCAACGTTACGTTTGTTATCAGGTGTGTGTGTGCTTGTCCAAAGCGCGCCTCTTTTGTTTAGCCATGGTTTATGAAAGTTTATTGTGTCTGTTCTTCTCTACTTTCACTTTTTCGTGTTGTTTATTATGTGTCCTACAAATGGAACAAGGCTTAGAGTCATAAAATGTCTTCTTTTTTATGACTACGCCTTAAAGATGACGTGCAGCGGAAGTTAAATCTTTTGGTAAATTTTGAGAGGAGATGATTATTTGGGCTGGTTATTTTAACCTTTGAACCAGCAGGGAAATGGTGTGTTGTTCGCTGCTTCGCTAGATCAACATGGGTGAAGTCTACTGTGGTTTCCTGCATTAAGTCTGATGATTTGCAGCTTTATAAGATTTTATCTTTTAAAAGTAGCTGAAACACCTTGGTAATTTGAACAATACATGAACTGATTAGCATGGAAAAGGAAAATAGCTCAGAACAACCTTATTTTATTGTGGTTGCCTAACCTTTAACTGTAATCATTTGTGATATCTTGCTTCATTGTACAAATTTGAAATGGTGATAATTGCAGGTATTGTGTTTTTATCATTTGTGATAACTTACTGTATTGTACAAATTTGAAACAATGATAATATTGCAGGTACTATTTTTTTTTATTAGAAGTTCAAGTAGACAAGGAGTGAAGGTCAACCTAATTTTTATGTCAGCCACCACTTGATGGCGTATCTGATTTTAGCGTCTATGTTGAAAGAAAAATCTGACCTTGCCTAAAGTTGATCCAGCATTAGGCCCTCCCTAGTTTATACACCAGCACACTAGCTGATGGTGTGTTATTATATGGAGGCATCTCTAATGAGATTTACACATTTTATATCAAAAAAATTTTGGAAGTTGGGCTTGAAACCATGATTGGCGTCATGGCTTCAACTAGGTGCACGTCAAAAGCTAAAGCTGTAAACCATGATATAATGGAACCGGTCTAAAATCTGACCAATACGAATCCTTAATTGAACTTTTTTCTTTCTGGATTAATTATCGATAGTAATGTCACGAGGGCAAAATTTTGTATCGACAACTGTTCTCCACCTCGAGTTGTATGCCAAAGCTGAAAGAATATCTCTTGGGAATGTAACTAAATGTAGTTCTGGCGTGCTTCATAATAATAACATAGAAGGACAAGGCTGACAATTTTGTGTGATAAAATACTGTGTGCTTGTTCCATCAGTGTTAAGGAAACGTGATTGCCTGATAGCTGTTGTTTACTGGCTTCTCGTTGGTTGATAGCCGTTAATAAATGAATGATAGCTTGTTGATTCGGCTATTATTTGTTTGGCATTTTAAACATCTATTGTTTAAAACCAAGAACAGTGTGGTGCACACCTCTCCACCGTTTCATATAGGTGGCGGCTGATGCTAACAGATAAATTTCTGCACCACTGTTGATGCTCCTGATTTAGCAATACAGTTACGTAAACATATTCATTAAAAAGTTTTTTTTATAGCCTACGAAAATGCGCATTACCTATTTTTATAGCGTTTCCCTCCTTTTGAGTTTTTAATTCCTTAGAAAACTTGAAAGTCTGCTTCCCAGCTAGGCTTGTACTACTGCGCATGCGCAAGGATGGGTTGGATATATAAACTCGGCGCAGCCGTCCGATGGCATCATTTCTCCTAGGGCGCTCACGTCAACGTGGTCGCCTTGAGCTCCTCCATCCTCTTCTCGTCCGCCGGCCTTCTGGACCAACCATCCTCGTCCTCTCTACGATCTGCCTCATCCGCTTCCGCAGGATGTCTTACAAGATTCTACCGTTTGAGGCTCCGCTCCAGGCCATTCCTTCTACAGTCCTTGGATCCGCAGGCCGAAGGGCCACTCCGTCCTCCCCTAGGATCAGGTTACTTCCACCTGCTACGGTGACACATCGTCGGTCCGGATGCATCCCTACTCAACAATCCTCAGATGTTCGACAGCCGCTCAAACCGCTGTCCGCTACTTTCCCGGCGTTAATAACCTCATTTCCTTCTGAAGCAACCAGGGGCGCCTATCCGCCTCAGGTCGCATTCCATACATCTCGCAGGGACCGTCCTCTAGTCATTCATCCTCTTCATCTGCTGGTCCTACGATCCTCGAACGTGCACATCGCCATCCGCCTCCGCCAGCCTTCGCTATTCCCCTCGGATCGTCAAGCCAGCCTTTACCTACCTTTCGTCCACCAGACTCCATCCTCCTGCCCGGTTCCTTCCCGACTTTTCAACGACACTTCTGCGATCCTGTCCTTTCACCGGCGTGCTCGTCCTCTAGACAATATACTGGGCCACGATCCTCCTCCGCCCTCTTCACCTGTTCTAGTGGACCTACTTTGTGAAGAGCTGCCAGCTTCTCCCAACTTTTACATCCACTACACTATTCTAGTACAACAGTCACCGGACATCTTACCTCTTTCACTGTCTCCACCGGTCCTTCGTTCCCGTAAAGTTTCGGTACCAGGAATCACTGCCCTGACACCAAAGAAGACACTAGGACAACGCACGCCCATCAGCTCGTCCTCCGTTAACTTTCCTCACTCTCACAGTGTCTCTTGCACGTCCGTCGTCACTCCGCCTCACGATCCACATCCTCCAGAAGGCTCTCACATGTCGTGATCCTCCACACTCTTCCATTGAAGCACTTTCAGCCCGTTCCTTCCCTTCTTTTTTCAAAACAAAAAAAAATCACACAACAACAGCAAAACACAAAATTATCCAAACCTCGGGATCTGAAGAACTACGGGGTCGCCGTTCCCAACTAGTGTGGACTTAATACATCCAAAATCCACGCTAAGCGATGTTCCATCAGATTCTAACCACGATCCTCCTCCACCGCTCTTCGTCCGCATTCGCCACACCACGATCCTTCGTTGGTCCTTTCTGACTAAAATTTTTCTTCGTCCTGTCTCCATCCCCTTTCAGGGCGGCCCGTGCCACCTTCGGTCCTTTAATCAACGCCGAAGGATAGTCTACGTCAAGTAACTACAACACCATTGACTTTCTACAATATTGGCGAGACGCCCATCGATCCTCATGTATCTCAGCCTTCCTATCTGCCTTTGTCCCCCGTCCGTTATGAAGAGCACCCATTCCTCATTCTCCCTAAGTCCACCCTGCGTGGCATTTATACAAATGCAAAGACTCAAAAAAAAATGGGGGGAAGGTACAAAGAGATGCCATCATATCAGCCTTGGCTTCGTCTGCCATCCCATTCACACGCAGCACCATGAGACATATAACAGGCCCCTGCCTTAGACGCTGCTTACGCTCCGTCCGCACCACAGTGTCGCGTCCGCAGGCCATGCTGTGCTTACAGGTTCCACCACTAGACGCCTCTTGTGTCCTCTCTAGCGCACAAACATGTCCGACTCTTCGTCTGAAGATCCCGTCCCTCGTGTCGAAACAACACCACCGAAGGATGCTGCACCCACGAAAGAAATTAATGTTCCTTCTCCAACAGCGTGTAAATGCTTAGGTTTTGCTGGAAAATCCACCGCACTTCATTTCGATCCACATCCCTGCTGCCAACGGCACAGGCAGTGTAATGGACTGGATCGGAACTGCTGGGTTTGTGTTGCCATATCGCCAAGCCGCTGGACGCTCATCCACGAAAAACAACTCCAATCACGACAAAGGATGCAACGGGCGGCTCATAAACGTAAGGAACAGAAAAATCTTTCTCAGATACAACCTCTAATTACGACTACTCCTTTGTCTTCAAAGAAAGCCTCCAAACGTGCTGCCCCCCGTTCGTCCTCACAAACGATCTGCTCTTTCAGCTACAGAGGCGATCCCAACGGTTGCCAGTACGTCCGGAGTGAAACCCACGGCAAGAATCAAGATTGCTCAACATCGTCTAGCTCCTACCAAAATGCCGTCCTCAACTTCACAATCACCACCGTCCTCTCAGAAGCCACATCCTCCATTGTCATCCACCCCCGTCCGTGTTCAACCCTCTGCCCAAAATTTTCAAGTTTTCTCCCCGACTAGTGCGTCGTCCCCTTCACGTCCGACTCCGTTCCCAACTTTTGCAGTGATCCGCTCTGCCATTACACGGGGCCTACAACTCTCGGCCAGAGAACAAGAAAACCTCGACTTTAATTTACGGTTTCTCAACTATCTCGACGGGTTCAAGACTGAACTCCACACCCTCCGATCCGCCCAATCCGCAACATCGGCCCTTCACGAAACGGCTGCAGAAGTGGAGGCTCTACGATCCGAGAACAATCGCCTGCGTGCTTCGAACATTGCCCATTCCAACGAACTCAAGCTTGACAACCAACGCTACCGATCCCTACGCATTAATTATGCATTACTACGTGCACGTAATGCTTGGGTGTCTCCAATCCCTGCTTCTCCTCCGTGGAGAGCCTATTACTGTGCGCACTCCCACACCCGACGCCTTAGGCTTGCTCCGTCTTCCGCTCCTGCCCAACCACTGCTGCATCCGCCTCTCCACCGGTCCTCCAGGTCCATCAAGACGCTCCGTCCCCACCACCGTCTCCACTAAGAGACCCCTCAGCTACATCTTGTGGATATCACACTCCCGACAACGATCCTCCCACAATGGCCTCCGCCTCTCCAGTTCCACTCTGGCTGATGGTCTCCGCCTCTCCAGTTTCACTCTGGCTGATGGTCTCCGCCTCTCCAGTTTCACTCTAGCTGATGGTGTCCGCCTCTCCAGTTTCACTCTAGCTGATGGTGTGTTATTGCATGGAGGCATCTCTAGTGAGGTTTACACATTTTGTAGCAAAAAAATTTGGGAAGTTGGGTGCTGGAAACCTTGATTGGCTTCAACTGGGTGCACGTCAAAAGCTAAAGCTGTAAACCATGATATACTGGAACTGGTCTAAAATCAGACCAATACGAATCCCTAATTGAACTTTTTTCTTTCTGGATTAATTATCAATAGTAATATCACGAGGGCAAAGTTTTGTATCGACAACTGTTCTCCACCCCGAGTTGCATGCCAAAGCTGAAAGAATATCTCT
This sequence comes from Lithobius niger, assembly GCA_023313725.1. Classification (NCBI taxonomy): domain Eukaryota; kingdom Metazoa; phylum Arthropoda; class Chilopoda; order Lithobiomorpha; family Lithobiidae; genus Lithobius; species Lithobius niger. The sequence goes on along the minus strand of JAHWFP010157407.1, from coordinate 33,646 downwards.
TCGGAATGTAACTAAATGTAGTTCTGGCGTGCTTGTGTTGCGTGACGGAGACCAGGAAAACTGTGATCATTTGATCATAATAATAACATGGAAGGACAAGGCTGACAATTTTGTGTGATAAAATATAGTGCTGGGCGGTATCGGTATTTTTACCGCGGTTATCGGTATTTTTTGAATACCGAAACCGTAATCAGTATTCGCATAATACCGAAATACCGTACATTTTTAGTGTCTTGCTGATTTTTTAATAACTTCGCCAATTTTTGGCCGATTTGGACATTACAACATACCATTCGAAGCGTTTTTTTCACCAGCTTTCCAATGGAGCTAAATTCAAATTGATAGCATAAACTGTTCAGAAGTTATAGGGGGGAAATCAATGACCAATTTGCAAAATATTTACTCAGTCTTTAAAGTTGACTAAATCATTCAGGTAGAGTGAACAGTTAGTCTGTACAAAACAGAAACATCTATCCAAATGTTTTTTTTTTTTGTTTTTTTAACAAAATCATTCTGGTAGAGTGAACAGTTAGTCTGTACAAAACAGAAACATCTATCCAAATGTTTTTGTTTTTTTTTTTTGGATTCGGTTAGGATCCAGATCTGATTCAGCCAATCTTGTAAATTATCTGGATTTGGTAAAAGTAGATTGTCGATTTCTACATTTTATGCTTCGTTTAAGAGGTGTTTATTCCGAGCAACGATTAAACAGTAACCAGATCTCCGGGACGATTCCAATCAAAGTGGTGGGGTAGCAGCAGAGGTGCACTGATGTTGAAATCAGACATCGGAAAACAGCCTGGTACGCCCTCTATCATTTAGTAGCAGTTTGGCGCGAGGGTATGCTTCAACTACCCAGGTAGGCTGATACCGATACCGGAATACCGAAAATACTGAATATTTTTTTTCTGAATACCGATACCGTACCGTACCAAAAATTTCCGATACCGCCCAGCACTAATAAAATACTGTGTGCTTGTTCCATCAGTGTTACGGAAACGTGATTGCCTGATAGCTGTTGTTTACTGGCTTCTCGTCACCATTCAGTTCCACAAACTTACCTCATATTTCGTATGGCAGTATGACAATGCACCGAGTGTCATGCCGTGCTCCCCCTGTCGTGACAAGGCTTCTGGTGTCTCTCTGGGATCTTGTGTTCTCCCTTCATAACTACTCTCTAGTGTCCTAACCTTCAAATTTTTTGACTGCTTCTAAACCTTTCGGTGAGGTTCCTGCTTCGTCCGCCTCTCGTCCGAAGACGGTACAATCACAATCCTCGCCAGTTTTTTCAATAGAACCTTTCTGCCGTCTATTTCCCACCCGGGGACGGAACATTCAGCTTTATGAAAACCTTTAAGTGATGGTTCTCCTTCATCCGCCTTCCGTTTGCAGACGGCGCAGTCACGATCCTCGCCATTCTTCTTATTTGGACTCTCCTTCCACTTACCTCCCCTTCGGGGATGAAACGTTCACGATCCTCCCTTGATTTTCTACTGAATCGTCAAAAAAAAAGGGGGGGGGGGACGGAGTGAAGACACACTCCCCAGTGCAAAAAGTGACTTACTCACCAGACTTTTCGGCTCCATCATCTTAGTTAGCCTTTTATTACCACGTCCCATGATGCACGATTTTCTTCTTTTTACCACCATCTTGCGTTCACCATCCATTCTTTGCATCCGTTACGATCCTTCTCTTCATTTATTCTCCGGTTACGAACATTATCCGTCCTGAGTGCGTCCGATCCGTCAGCAGTTACCATCCTACAATGGACATCTGCTCCGTCCTTCACGACACTGACCACTACTACAGCCGCCGGTCCGCCTTCCAGGACTCGTCGTCCTCCCAGCAAGGTAGGAGTTTTCGGTAATTATTTTCTGATTCTCTATCTTGTACCCCGCGGTGTTAGACCCCTGCTGCGGTGCTCTCTTCTGCTTCTTAACCGTTATTATGAATTTTATCCATTCTTCCCGCAATGCCTGGTCTCACTGAAGGATACCTCTTCTAACACAGCGGTCCAACTCCGATCCGCTCAGTGATACTCTAACTCTGTGATAATTGGCCTAGGATTCGGGGCTGTCTTTACCATGGACTTGTTCCCGGGCATGCTGGCTTGTACAAGAGGGGACAGTGAACCTAGCCCTGCTCCGGGTTATAAAGTCCGCTATAAAAGTAGGTAATGTATATTTTCGTCGGCTATAAAAAGACTAAAATTGCAGGGCCTGCACCTGCTTAATTTTAGTTTGTATTGCTTAACCGAAAATATACATTACCTTTTAACTCCCACCCAGGCCTCCCTTCGATTGTCTAGGTTCAGGGTGCGGAGAAATAATGCCATCGTACAGCTGCGCCGCGTTTATATAGCCAGCCCATCCTTGCGCATGCGCAGTAGTACAAGCCTGGCTGGGAAGCCAACTTTCAAGTTTTCTAGGGAATTAAAAGCTCAAAAGGAGGGAACGCTATAAAAATCTGTAATAGGCCATACTTAGTAGAGTTGCAAATTATTAATAATGATCAATTTGGATTTGTTCCGGGTCGATCAGCCACGCATCAACTTTTGACTGTTCTCGATCGCTGGACTGATGCGCTGGATATTGGAGTTCAGAGTGACGTCATCTACTTTGATTTTAAAAAGGCGTTTGAATCGGTGGTCCATCGCAAGCTGGTAGCAAAACTAAGTGGGTGTGATTTCTGGACTTCTACTTAACTGGCTATCCGCCTTTCTTGAAAACCTTTATCAACAGGTTAGAGTTGAACATATTCTCTCAAATAAGGCTAGTGTACCTAGCGGCTTTCCCCAGGGCTCGGTACTTGGCCCCGTACTGTTTTTGGTGTATATAAATGATCTTAATTTAGCAAATTCAACCCCATATGGTGCAAAATTTGCGACGGCGTGAAAATTGGGGTTGAAATTTTGACTCCGGGTCAATCAATCGAGCTCACAGCAGATATCCAAAACGTCCACAGCTGGTCAAACTTGTGGCAGCTTCCTCTGTCTACTTCGAATGTAAGTCCATGCATATTGGATCAGTATGCCCAGACTATCACTGTTTGCTTGATGGAGAGACTCTCCCCTTTGTGAACGAAATTAAGGATCTGGGTATCTGGTTCTCCAGTGACCTTAAGTCTTCCCTACACTGTTCGAAAGTACGTTCAACAGCCTTCCGCCGGCTGGCGGTGGTTAATAGATGTTTTACGTCTGGCCATCTACAAACCAAGGTGTGGGCGTTCAAGGTATTTGTCCGCCCAATACTTGAGTATGCCACTCCTGTGCGGTCCCCATATCTTGCTAAAGACATCGACTTAATCGAATCCGTTCAAAGAAGATTCACGAAGTGCCTTCCAGGACTCCGAAATATTGATCATATAGAACGTCTCTCAAGATCGGGACTTGAGCTTCTGGAATTGCGCCGTTTAAGATTTGACCTCATCTTGACATACAAGATTCTTCAAAACTTAATCTCGATAGACCTTCCTTTTTTCGACCTAGCACCATGTATTCATAATACCAAGGGTCACCCTTGGAAACTTGAGACTAGGGGATCCAGACTTGGCTGCCGAAGATTCTTTTTTGCGGTGCGGGTAGTCCCCGTTTGGAATGCCCTTCATTCTAGGACGGTATGTATGGATTCGGAGTACGGCTTTCGGAAGGAATTATGGACGGAAGATCTGTCTGCCTTCATTAAGAGAGCATCATAGTCTCGCCTTTATTTTTGCACTGGTACGGTGTCAGCGTCTCACAACCAAGACGTCAACTATCAACTATTTTGGTATATGCGTAATTTTTATTATTATTAATTGCTTTATTTTTAATGTGACGATCAACTTATGTAAAGACTTTTGTATATTTTTTTTTTACTTATTTTATTCATTGTTTTGTTTTATGACAATTGGCCAACCACCCTTCTCCTCCTTTTTTGTTCGACTGGCGATACCATCGGGGACCTTTGTGTCCCTGGCAGGTCTAACCTTGGTGGTAAGGCAGTTGAAATCCTAACCCATCTTTCCTAATTCGATCCCACCTTTTCACTGGCCATGCAATTTTTTACAATTTAAGAATTTTTTTAAACTATTTTTTACCTATATGCAAGTTTTTAAATTGTTTTATATTGTTTTAGTTTTTACTTTGCCACCTTCGCATTCTCTTTTTATCTAATATTTTTACACACATCTTAAATGCGGCCCCTCTTTAGGCTGGCAGTCAGTGATCCCCGCGATCCTTGCCAGACCTGGTGCAGGCCCTGCAATTTTAGTCTTATTTTTCTGATTTTGTGTAATGCTTCCCTCTTTGCTACTATTGTAGGTAGACATGAAAACCAGGAATGAAACTATTCATGGCGTGCCTTTATGCAGCAATGACTGTGATGCCTGGTTTGAGGATTGTAAGGCTGATTACACATGCACTGCTAACTGGTTGAAAGGATTTGATTGGCAAAATGGTAAGACAATAAGAATGTGCAAGTTGATTGCCGGCTTCAGTATTAAATTCGTGAAGTTGCCGTAGTTGATATAAAATGCAGAAAGTGATTTTCACCCACATGTTGAAGGTGTTTAACCTTGATGTTTCAATCCAGCCGTCCTGTGGCAAGATGATGGAAGAAAAAACAAAAAAAGATTTTTCTGCTTTTTATTATTTTTGTGTTTAACTTCATAATCGAGCACTGGGACATCACAAATATCTGGGGACAATTCTGGAACAATAGCAACTGCATAATTTTGTACGTAGGTCCATTACTTTCCGACCCCTAAACTGTTGGTTATCTCGGAGCCCCTTATCCGCCTGCTATTAAGATGGCCCATCTTAAACACGCAGTTATACAGCAAAATTCTGCAGGAAAAGAACCAAAGCATCGGTAGTTAATCGAAAGAGAAAACAAAGACTTCCACTTTTCACTTCCATCCGAAAATACTTAACCAAAAGTTATAGGCTAAATATCGTTTGTTTATGCTCAATGCTTAATCTTAAATTCACTTTAGGAAGCTTCATTACCTCACCACTGGGTGGCGTCTTTGCTCATTATACAGTAGACCTTGCTATTCAACCCTCAAACGTGTGAGCACCCGACCAAGACTGTCAGGTGTTATCGCGCTGGCGACCCTAAACGCACTTTTCGTAGCATTACGAGTGTTAACGGAAAATCGGTCAAACGGTCGGGTCTCGAAAACCAGCATGCTCTGCTAAAAAAAAAATGGCTATTCAAACCTTAGGAGAAAATGTTCTCTCATCTACTGACAACAAAGTGTGCTCACCAAAAAAAAAAAACCCCAGCGATAGACATTCCGCTTGTCGTAAGTATAGCCCCTGTCACTTTGACAAACCCCTTTGAAATTTGTTTGGGACATTTTGATGTTTAAGTTAAAGGCATGTTATGCATGTGCATAATACGAACCGAAAAAGGGCTAAGGACAACAAACGAAACGGGTATTCCGCTTCGTCAGACTTTTTTGTCTAAAAAAAATACCCCCATTCATATGGTACTTACTGCGGCCTCTTTGGAAGTTTTGTTACATAATTTTTACCTAATCTTCACTTTATGGCTCAATTGACGCCACCTGCATTTTTCCTTCCCTTGAACACTCCTCCCCCTTCCGTGCCCGTTAATGTCCATCCAGCTACTTCTGGTGTTTCTGTAGAGGTCTCAAACCTGATAAATACAATGGACACTTTATGGAATAAAGTTCAGGCACTTCGAGCAAATTTTAACGCAGTCCAGAACATCGTGAGGAAAACGCTCGACGAACATGATGCCGAAAAATCCAATTGGGCAGCTGAGTCGGTACCACCATAGGCAGATCATGATGTTCATGATCAGTTGGAAATTGATTTACCCCCGGCCTTCTCACATCAACGTTTCCAGGATTCCCCCCTTCGACGGATGCGCCATTTCTTTTGTCCATGCTGTTAGACAACATCGGTAATAGTCCGGGGCCAAGTGGTTTTTCGTGCACCTTTCGTGGTGAAAGCATTTCACCTGTTGGAACGTCTTAAGGTACTCCTAGGCTTTCAAAAAAACTTTGGTTCCGGACTGGCAATCATAGCAGGTGGCCGCCATCTTGGATTCAAAATGGCGGCCATTGCAAAATATTAAAACGCAGATTTCTACAAAACTACTTATCCGATTTTAATTTTCTAAACATCGTTGGAAAGGCCAGAATGTAAGCTAAAATTTATTTCCTATCAACTATGGTCCAATTTCTAAAGCTTTAGGAGCTATATAGACCCAAAGGCTCAGTAGTCATGAAAATTGCTCTTTCCAAGTGTTATTTGGTATTTTGTAACTCAATGGTGAAAGATAACAACAAATAACATGGTACATAATGAGGAACTTATTATTTAGCTTTCAAATAAGCTATTGTATGTTTTAATTGAGTGCTTAGGTACCATAAGAGGCGGATGTTTGAAATCCGTGAGCTATTTTGGGACAAACTTAAAAACAAGACAGCAGATCGTGCCACTAAGCAATGGATGACATCACTGCCATAAAACTACCCCAGATCATTTTGCTACATGTTAGCTTCACCCACAAACCACGACAATTTTGCGTTTGCTGGTCTGACAACACTGCTGAGAAGGTACCTCTCACGTGACAGCTCTGGCGATGTATCAACCTGCGGATCCCGTTGACAAACCACAACCACTAATCTTGATAATCACAAGACTCTTCAAGATAAAGACTTGACAGGCAGAGCAACTAAACTGCTCCCATGCCAAATGCCCAAAGCACCCAAACCGACATTCCTTTCGTACACCGCCTAAACACATACCCCAAGGACAGACTTTACCAGTGCATGCAAACATGATGCACCCTGGTTACTTGGAAGAACTGTTACGTTATTAAGCTAATCAGCCGTTTCTGTAATAAACATGGAGAACAAGCCAGACAAAGATTCTGGCCAAACTGAGCATGCATCAGGGAGTGAACAGTCTAGCAATGAAGGGGTATTACAGAGCCGTCGTCTAGAGATGTTCCAACATGGACAGCCTAACATTCCCTCATTAGCAGCACCCAAGCTTTTGCACAAGTTGCAGCTGCACCCCTTATACCAGCACACGAATGGTCAACCTTACTAACCACATTGTTACAAGCCCAATCCATTACTACGTTTGTTGTTGGGGAAGGAAAACCTGTTGTATCCCTTGATGTGGGATTGTACATGGCCACCAAGCAACTCCAAATGCACCGAACCGACCTTTCCTACATTATATTGCGTCCAGGAGAGTTACACATTGTCGTGGCCTGCTTATTACGAACAATACGCAATTAAATTGAAAACAGCGGAATCGATCTATGCCTCGTTGAAGCAAACATATACAGTGCCACAACACTAAGACAGATTTTGGATGGTAAACATATCAGCAGAGGCGTACATGCACATCTCACAATACTAGAAGTAATGTACCGGCTATGTGCAGATGGTATTACCGATAGGATAACGATTGTCCATGCTGAATTGACGGCTATGTTGGAAGAGTCCATGCAGATAGAATCTTGACTTGAAACATTTAAAAAGCAGGTTCAAGTAGGTCTATGTTCAGAGCTACGTTGCAATACATGCAAATGGTGATTGAACTCTACATATTTATTAGAAGTGTATGGATGGGTGATTGGCAGTTGCACTTAAGTTCGCTGGATGCCTTGGCTAAGTATTTTTTTTTCACATGACAAAAGGAACTATGCTCCACTGTTGCATGAAAAGTTTAGGCGATACTTCAACTCAACTATTACAGGAATTTCAAAACGGCAACTGGTGGTGAATAGGAAAGTGGTTCCTTTCTGCTCACTTGGTGGTGATAACGCTTTAGAACATTTTAATCGCAGCATGAAAGTTTCAGGAGGAATAAGTGGATTTACATTAAACACAAGTGCACGTACACGTTTCTTCCTAATCCCCGAGATGGCAAGATTGGCCGAGGAATCGCAAGAACTGGCTGGCATACACACCTCTAATAAGGCCAAATACCATGAAAACAACCCAGCAGTGCTGCAGCGACTCAATGACCATACACAGAAACTAATGAATGTTTTAACTGAGGTTACAAACCCTTTCAAGGACAACTCTAAAGAACTTGTAAATATTATTACAAAAAGAGTATTGCCAGGTGAAGTGAAGGCAGACGTAGTATCAAGAAATGAAATGGGTCAGTAGATGTACGAGGAGTTTGTTGCAAAGAGGATACTGAGCAATGAATGCAACGTATGGGACAAACTTCCGAATTTAATATGAAAATGTGGAAAGACAAGGCCAAGAAAATAAGTAAAGGTGAAAGACAACATTGTTGAACTGAAAGAGACTAAAAATGCCCTGTTGGTTCGCCTTCTAGTGGTTGCAAATCACGTCCAGAAATCAATCTTAAACAGTGCATTGGTGCTTAGGAGTTTTCTGTCGTTCCAAGGTCTCTCTTTGCTGTGGATGGGGCACTACATCACTGCGGGAACAAAAGTGCTCTAATGGAAATAACTTACTTAAGGACAGGGCCAAACAGGAGGAGCAGCCCCATATTACAGCCCAGTCAGTCTGTGATAATGTACGTCATACAGTCGTTGTTGTTGATGGCATGGCCCAGCTTCAGTCAATGGACAAAGGCAAAGATATAAAAACATGCAAACAATTAGCTGATGTGTTCACCCATCATTTGGAAAGGAGCCACGGTAGTTACAGTGAAATGCATGTGATATTCGATTGATATGACGCACCCATGTCCTTGAAGACTGTGACAAGAAAACATCAACAAGCACCTACCTTGCAACCTGTTGCATATAAAATTAGCGACACGACCCCAATAGGACATCTTACAATGAAAAAGCAGTTAGAACACGCCAATACAAAACAAGCCTTAATTGTGTACCTCTCAAATAAAATAATAGAACAGACGACGTGAAAATCTAGAAGCACAGTAGTTGCATTTTGTACCCAAGTAGAAGCTACAAACTTGAACCTTGAACACCTTTCCAGAACACAAGAAGAGGCGGACACAAAACTGATTTACATGCTGTACGATGCTATTCAAAGAGGAGCTACCCAGATAGACATCGTGTCACCGGATACTGATATGCTATTATTAGCTGTTCACAGGTATCCACTGCTCTGTCCTATCATTTGTAACCCTAGAAATAGGGTGATATCCGTAGGTTCAATTTTTAACGCCATTGGTGCATTGAAATCTTCCGCTTTGCCAGCTTTTCATGCTTTTTCTGGTGCGGATAACACTGAAAGCTTCTTCAATAAAGGAAAGCTCTCATGCCGAAAACATATGAACGATCGGACATCGAGACATTGACAGCATTTACAATACTGGGAAATGCAAGTTCTCTTGATACAAATATCTCTGATATTCTTGAAACTTTTGTGTGCCGACTTTTTGCACCTTCCACCAAAATAACGTTCATTACAGAATTACGTTGGTGGATGGTCTACAAGAAACGGTGCCAAGCTGAAAACTTACCTTTAACTCACGCAGCACTTAAACAGGTTGTTCCTGCGTCCTCAGTATCAAGCAAATACTATACGGTCTCAAGACATCATCCCGAACCCACCGCAGACGTCCCCAGATGGATATGGATGGCAACAAATGGGTGAGACCTTCGAGCCAGTGACGACAACGCTTGGGTCTGGAGCAAGCCCAAGCTTTGTCTTCACTGGCTCGAAGGTTACTTCTATAACCGAGCTTGTACACTGTACAGTGCTCCTGTATAAAAACAAGGTGTGCTACTGTCCGATCCAAGTGCAGTTTTAACAATCGGCAATGTTGTGAAATATGCGACTGTTCAAATCGTGAAGAATCCTGTCTGAACCCTAATAGAATAACTGGAACAGAAGATACCTTCGATGAATAAGACGGGTCGTATTATGGATAGAGTAGAAAAATTGTACTACTTTCTCCACTATTGATATTCACTATTTGCTAATAAAAGCAACATTGTATGCTGTAATGAAAGCGTTTGTGCCATGTATTGTATATTTGCTTAAAATAACACACGTGACTAACCAAATTACTTACTTAACAGTTAATAGAACTAATTTGTAAGCTAAAATAATAAGTTCCACATTAGGTTCCATGGTATTTGTTGGTATCTTTCTCCCTTGAGCTGTAATATACAAAATAATACTTGAAAAGAGCAATTTTCATGACAACTGAAGCTTTGGATCTATATGGCTCCAAAAGCTTTCGGAATTGGTCCATAGTTGATAGGAAATAAATTTTAGCTTACATTCTGGCCTTTCCAACGGTGTTTAAAAAATTAAAATCGAATAATTAGTTTTGTAGAAATCTGAGTTTTAATATTTTGAAATAGCCGCCATTTTGAATCCAAGATGGCGGCCACCTGCTATGATTGTCAGTCTGGAACCAAAGTTTTTTTGAAAGCCTAAGAGTACCTTAAGATGTTCCAACAGGTGAAATGCTTTCACCACGAAAGGTACACGAAACGAAAAATATGACCACTCGGCCCCGGACTATAAGTCCATGCAATACGCGGAAAACACGTTGACTCAATACACCTTCGACACTTCATTACCGCTTCATAAGATAACCTGAAGTAACATCGCTTCCTGTGACAACGCCAAGGCCCATCGTTATCGTCGCTGCGTCAGCTGTGTCAAAGCCTCCTTCGCATATGCAGCCACGCAAGCTCAGTTCCACGTCGAAACATCAGCATGATTCAGTTTCTAAATCAATTTCTTTCTTAAATAAAAAGGCAAAAGGCACTTAAAGGCACTTTCGAACGTACTAAAATGTGTTACGAATGCAGAGTGCCCAGTAGGCGAAACTTGAGGCCATAGTGAGGTCGCTGGCGTTGGTGTGCTACAGGCTAAAGTTTCAGACGTTAGAGTAGTGATTTCTAATCCGCCACATATGGTAGCTGTTCACCCCGATGGGGCTGAAACGATGCCTCCAATATACGCTCTGTATGTCTTGCTTGTTAGGACGTAGTTTACCCAGGAGACGAAAATCCGAACGGGCACGCACATAGTTAGGGGTTATTTTACTCCAATGATAAAACCCAAACTGCACATGCTATAGCAAATGAGACGAGTTTACCTGTTGCGATAATAAATCCCCATGTGTCTCGAAGTAGTGGTAGAATGTCAGCATGTTGCGACGGTATAGGGCATGTGGTAAATTTGGGTGAGGAGAACTCGCCCCGTACCTAAAGGAAAGTCTCCAGGATGCCCATGCCTGCCTCAAGTTTTTCCCCGGATGGCAAATGACAAGGAGAGCCAGCAATATTTCGTTGGCAAAAAACAAAAAAAAATCCTTAAAATAAATATAAATAAACTGAAACGGGTTTGGTACGTTTTCCCCGACACTCATTTTCCCGACCGGTACTTATTCCCGACAAGGACTTTTCTCGACCTGTACCTTTTCCCAACAAGTACTTTTTCCCCAACATGTGCTTTAACAAAAAAAAAAAAAAAAAATAAATTCTCATGCAGTTGGTTTAAAAAAATGCAGATATAAAATTTTTTTTAGAACTATTGTCTTAAGAGCAATGCCTCGTAAAAATTCCAGTGGTTCCTCTATACTTCGTTTGGCATGAACCCAGTATTCATGAAACAAAAATTCTCCTCAAATTTCAGTCCTAATACCAAATCACGTTTAAGTCTAGAAACCTTTTATAAAACTGACTGCAGGGAAACTATTTTAAGGATGTGATAAATCCTTCAAACTGACTGCATGTGCACTAAGCCACATCCTTCAAACTGACTTCATGGGCACTAAGCCACATCCTTAAAACTGACTGCAGGGGCACTATTTTACGGATTCAATAGGGACACTACGTTTCATATTATTGGTTCAATCCTGTGTTAAAAAAATGTTCTAAGAAATCTTTTCTAAATACTTCTAACCTCCCCTCCCTTAATTCAGTAACAAAAAATAAACTAAGGAGCAAAACTGTGTAAGGGTTTTTTTAATACAAAATTGTATTTAATTTTTATTTTAAAAGCTTATAAAAAAAAGTCGGTAAAAAGTTCTGTCGAGAAAATGTATCGTCATAACACTAATAATTTTCACTAATCAGTGTTATGACTTGTTTTCGTAATTATTTTTACTTATAATTTGTTGGCAAGGTGTTGATAACACCTGTCGGTCGGTTATGTACAAACTTTAGCGTAACGATTTGCCCGCCCAATTAAAGTAATTAAACATTAAAAATGGTCCATAGATAATAAATTCCATTGGCCTTGAAGTTATGCGATTTGTTCCCAGTGGCATACCTATGGAAAGGTGGGGTGGGGAGCATTCTCCCCTCCCACTTCGACCCGAAGTTACAAATAAAATACTGGTAAAAAATTGGGTCGAAGGGGGGGGGGGAATGCTCCCCACTTCGACCCAATTTTTTACCAGTATTGTATTTGTAACTTCGGGTCGAAGTGGGAGGGGGAATGCTCCCCAC
>JAHWFP010157405.1:0-13198 GCA_023313725.1 Lithobius niger | reverse complement strand
AGAAACAAACATAATTTCCTATGCAGAAACAAACAGAGATCCTCCTGAAACAGAATTCATAATCATTGACGAAATAACTTAAATACACGGAAATTCAAGCAGTTCCGGAAATGCGTGATGCAAGGGTGCCTTTGAAAATTGACCTCAGTAACTCGGGTTGCAAAGAAACCAACACTGCTGTACTAATGGGTCGCGACAAGTTCACATGTAGGCAGAGTTGTTTCGTCATTAATGGGCGGGGACTGTTACCACGTACGCCATCTATGGATAGAACGACGAAGCTTTATTCCTAAGCGATCAGGGCATGGTCTGTTCGTTAATAGCAGGGGATACCCTGGTTAATAGTTTGCTAACGAAACGTGCTGAAAATATATTTAAAGTTGTTATTAGGAGTCGCATATTATTTTTCAAGTTGTTGTTCAGAGTTTACTTGCAAAATTGTTCCTCTGCCCGTTATTGTTGATAGGAAGGGACCGACTTGCTCTCTTGTTTGTTCAATGTTTTTTTTTTTGAAAATTGTTATTTTTGATATCGTCCAATTCTTTTTGAAACTGACGACTAATGTTATTTAATAAATAAATAAATAACTTCCATTTTGCACGGTTCTGAAAACTAACTTACGTCACGGGAGTTTTCAGATGGCGCAGCAGTAAAACTGGGCCGAGAATGCTCAAAGAAGGAGAAAGCTGGCGATGTACAATGTGATCGAGTTAGAAGAGCACTGCCGTTCGGCGTTTGAGAACGAATACCGACGAAATTACAGCAGATAAAAAAAATCCAATAAGAAAGAAATTAAGTAGAAACAATAGGCTAGAACTTCAGCTATTCTTTATCTCATGAAATATACTTTATTAGTAGTAAAAAGGGAAAAATCTGACGGCAAATTAGAACAGCGTTACATGTTCGTTGTTCGGCTTTGCTGCACAGCTTTGTTGGCATGGCAACCATCCTGCATTTGTCGATGAGCAGAGCGTCCGCGTCCAACAGTCTTCAACAAAGCAATAAAGCATAAATGCTAAATAACAAAGAACTTTTACATTTACGTAAGCAGCAGTTATTTTTTTCCCCGTGTTTCTCCTTCCCTAAAATCCCAGCTTCTTTCGATTTTTTCCGTCCGGTGATCGCTTAGGAATAAAGCTTCGTCGTTCTATCCATAGATAGCGTACGTGGTAACAGTCCCTGCCCATTGATGACGTAACGACTCTGCCTACATGTGAACTTGTCGCGACCTTCGAATGGGTCCACTACCGTAGAAGCTCCAAGCAAGATGGCCGCCCTATCTAGATTCCGGCGCGTGAAGTTTTTCGGCAAATTTTTTGGTTGCGTTTTCTGATGTTACGTAGTTACCCGCAGCGAGCGAGGCTCGTAATTTGGAAAAAAAACTGACATAATTTTCGTGAACGGCGTCCTTGATTTACCTTTTACACCAATGGCGATAGTGCAACCTTCCACATATACAGATCGATGGTGGACGAGCTTGGAGCCGCTGCGGTAGTGGTTCCCTGAGGGTAACTGGGGGAACAGGGGGATAACCAGAGCCCCCTAAGAAGGGGGCTCTGGGCTAACACAACAAACGAATCGACTATTGACCAATCAGAAACGAATTCAATGCGTCTGGTGGACGAGTTTGTTGCATTAGTGGTAGGGTGGAAGAAGGTTCCGTGTTATAATTCTATAAATATGCTTTAGAAATTATTGATTAAATCTTCAACGTATTTTGACAGCAAGTACATAAATAAACTCCTGCTTGTTGTTCAAAATAAATGCGTCTTGTAGTTTATTGTTGTCACGTGAATGAGAGTCGATACGATGACGAATTGGTACGAGTGACAATTTGGGGTTAAAAATGATAATAACTCGTGACATGTAGAAGCAACGAGAGTTATTTGCTTGATCCAACCAGGTAAGTTTTCGAAGGCACCCCAGGTGTTCAGACGGACTGTAATTTGACAGATTGGGAGTAAATGGAAACTTCGATTAAAGAGCTTAAAAATGACAACAGTAACATGACACGTCGTCTGACTAATAACTGACCGGGGACGCTCAAAGGGCTAACGCGCATAAAATTTTACACTGGCTTGGAGAACTATGACGTATTTAGTGTAATACTTAAATATGTGCTTAGTGTGTGGAAACCAAGGTGCCAAACTGCTGAAGCACAACTTTTCGTATTGCTCATGAAACTTAATTTACTAAATGAAGAGCTACCTTATCGTTTTCAGGTCGCACCACAAACCATAACTACAATTTTTCATGACTGGCGTTCAATCTTGTCTAGATAACTAAATGCGCTAGTTAAATCTTGGACTAACAACTCATAGATGGACGATTCACGTACAGCTACCTGTAAGCTCGAGTGTGTTCCGACCTTCTGCAGCTGCGATAGCAGCTCCACCGCAGCATCCGTCAGTGGCGTGTCACCTTACACTACCTCACGTTCTTGTCACGCTACTGACAAGAGTTAAACGGGAAAACCTTCGGAAATAGTTTCAATCTCTCGTGACGCAAGGTGACGCTGCCAGTCTCCTAACAGTATCGGGCACACGGGCTGTCTATGGCAGTGAAGTAGGTGACTCGTCCATCTCGAAGAGAGTTGTTAGTCCAAGGTTAAATGGCCCTAAAAAAAAAGCAGTTAAAAAGTCACTGTGTGCAGTATTTAGAAAGCCCAAGTTTTCAAACCGGTGTATCATTGACTGTGCGGAAGTATTCACCCAAAGGCCAACACACTTAGCACCCAGACATACTCTAGCTACAAGAGTCGTAATACTGTGAAATTTTTGGTGGGTATTGCTCCTACTGATGCTATTTCATTTATTTCGAAAGCCTGGGGTGGGAGAGTGTCCGATAAATAAATCTAGTGCAAGTGCAGGATTCTCGACATAATTGAAGAAGGTTAACGTTGAAAAATTGTTAGCTCTGATAGGAGCCACCTTACACATCCCACCTTTTACTAAATGAAGAAGCCAATTATCTTGGCAAGAAGTAGAAAAGGCACGTCAACTATCTAGGGTACGCATAAATGTGGAGCGATCAATTGGGCGGCTGAAGACATTTCGTATTTTAAGCAGTACTCTACCCATCAGATTCATCAAACGACAGTCGGATGTAGGACTGGCTACTATTGATAAAATATTGATAGTTTGTGCTGCTTTGGTCAATCTGCAGAACCCAGTATTTAATGAATGTAGGCGTCTCTCTAGCGTGCAAAGTGTGACGCGACTCTTCTAAAGCCATGCAAAGTTGAAAAAAGGCTTTTTTATTTAACTCTTTCCTTCACATATACGCTTTTCTACGCTTCTACAGGATTTACTCACATACGCATTTTTACGCGTTTCGAGTATCTTGCACGTCAAATTACTGAGACGTAATTATTAAGCAGTTTGTTACATTTTTTGAGTCATGGTATTGAAGCTGCCTGGATCTTTTAGAATTAAAAATAAAAACTTGCGAACAGTTGAAAAGTTACGGCTTAATTTTCAACTGGGATGCACATATGTGGAGAAAATGCTAATTTTCACGAGGAAATGAGGATGAAAGTTCTCGTAAATGTTCGTGAAGTAAAGGGTTAAATACACACATTGGCAGTAATCTGTTTTATTTTTTTTAGAAATTCCGACTGCTTACGCATTCAAATTAGGCCTTTGTTGCATTGGTTTAAAGCTTCCTCCAGTTCTTGAGTGCTGTGGCAACTTTTACAAACCTTACTCAGCCTAACCATTTTTATTATGTCTGCATTAAGATTTTATAAGATTTTTGATTATTGGAAGCCAACTCTCTCGAATGTCAATCCAGTAGCAGTCACCACTTGGCCAGTAGATTTCGTAAAGTACTCGCCATTTCACAATGTCTACTCGCCACATTACCAAGTACATCTTTGCACGATGCATGGTTTCGCTAATTTATGCATTTATGAAATTGAACAATTTTCTTCAGCCCCAGTATTAATGCAGAAAGCTGTTGTATAGGCTAGCCCCTTTAAATCTGAGCGTAACGCCACAAATCATTCGTCTTGATCTTATAATACGTTTCTAGAGATATCCCTCTTCGACTGCCTTTATCTATTGTTAGTCGCCGTTTTGGCGAGCAAAGCTAAATTCCAAGTCGCCCATTGTTGATTTTCAATCGCCAAATGGCGAGTGGCGACCGACATTGGAGAGAGTTGTTGGAAGCAGTTTGACATTGCAGCTCAACGAACGATTTCCCCCAAATTTTAAACATGAAACTGGAGCTGGGTGTGTTTGGTGTTTACTCTAGTATTTGGTAGTTAAACAAAATTAGTAGGCTGTGTATTAAAACGGTTTTGTAAATGGGATTTGCTGTTTTTTATTTTTTTTTTAAATTTTGATTTGGCTCAATCAGGATTTCAGAAAGTTTTTTTCTAATCTCAAACCATTATAACTTTTATGACGAGGCTAACATTAATAACCGGAACATTTCAATGTTAATCGAAAGAACTGCAAACAGTAAAGTTGACAAAGGTGTTTGTTAGCATTTTATCCCTACATGCAGACTATGTCGGGTCAGCCAATAATATGCAAACACAGTACCCGCTAGCTCTCTCTGAAACAAAAAGTTTAAACTTGCAGTGGACTAAGAAGTGAAACATAATTTTTAACAATTCTTTATTCAACCTGTTCAGCAAATTAAACTGACACAATTGTTTCAATAAAAAGTTTGCACCGTTTTCCGTAAGATATCAACCAACCTTGCCAAAATCATTATGTGAAAAACATGCGACAACATATGCCTCGTATCAGTATTTAACAATCGGAACACTGTTGATCTGTCATGCCACCTCCTTTATACGACAACCAGTAGGCCTACTCAATTATTATTTTTTGCTGGGCTGGAGTGCCATGCCTGTCTGCAGGTGTGGTACAGAGTGTGAAACGGTAGAGCACTTTCTCCTTGTGTCACCTCTGGGCGGGGCACCGGTGCGGGGTACTTGGTGACTGCGACGTGGACATGGGTGATATTCTTGGGGTCTCCCGGCACAATGTTGGTGGTACAGCTACCTTGCGGCAGGTAGTAGGGTTTTGAAAAAGAGCAGGGAGGTTTGTTTAGGTTGTTTAGATGAGGGTCGTTATTGTGTAGACGTAAGTGATTTAGATAGAGCGAATGATGTAATGGTCCGTAGGCTCTTGTAAGTAAATAAAAGTAAAAAATGGTCCTCTGCTTGGCGCATTCTTATCCTTCGCTTGGACGGACTCGAACCCATTGTTAATCCGTTGTGAAAGATTTTTCGCTTTGCCACTCTTGATCCTTCATGACAATGAAGACCTCCGTCATTTTTCTTGTCACTCCTGCAGCCTCGTGCATCGTATCGAATCCTTCGTTCTTCAATCAACTGTCACGCTCACTTTTTGCTGTCACGATGTTTGTTGTTGAGAATCCTCCTCCACCGTAGCCTCTCCGGACTTGATCATTCGTTTTTGGACTTCCCATGCCGTCCTTCGCCCGATAGATCCTTCGTTTCATTCTTCATTCATCCTTCGCCTTGGACCAGATCCAAGCTATTGTTTTCCTTTGCTATCCTTCGTTTGACGAAAGATAATCCTTCACAGCAATGACGATTCCTTGCCCTCCTTCTCGATGACTCCATCCTTCGATCGAAAAATCCTTCGCTCCTTTGCAAAGGATCCATCATTCTTTCTTCCTCATTTTTCATTCTTTGTCTGAAGAAAGAAGATCCTTCGCTTCAAATGATCATCTGCTTAACGGACCTTCTCTCGTTGCATCTCGGCTACCCCGACTCAGCGGTAACCCGATGAACCCCATCCCCACCGGCCACCCTTCGTTTCCATCCTTCGTTTTGAACTCCAGAATGAATCGGCCGTTTTCTACGCCCTTGCCATCTGCTTACGGCGACCATGCAAGTTTTCTCCCGTTCAACCCATCGTTTCCATGCAACTCGGAACATTTTATGCCGACTTGACTCGATCTTTTGTCTGCCGGGAATCCCCTTTGCACCGTCAAGCCTACTGTCCTTCACCGATAGTCACAGCAACCCTGTAAGCCCTCTGCCGTCGCTACCTGCCATTGTTGCCACATTTAGGCTGACTCTGATCATTCGTCACTGACCGCCGCCTTCTCGTCCATTGACAAATTACGCTTCTTCTCCTCTCGCTGTGTTGGTGTCGACGGCCACTTATGGTGCTTGTTCCTTGTTGATTGTCACCATCTTGATGGTGTTCGTCGTCGTTTCCATCTTCCGCAGGACATTGCACGTCAATTGGGCGATAAGTCTGTCCTTCTGTCCGGTGTTTTTCAATTTTTGCAGGAGGTATAGATGTATGACATGATTTAGATTAGGGGTTTGTTGGCAACCCAGACCTCTATCCCCCCCCCCTTTCCCCTGACCACTGCACTGTGACTGAGGTTGGCACTAATGACCTAGCTGTCGACGCGCCATTAAGCCTCAATCCCCCCCCCTTTCCTCTCGCTGTATCGTTCTGTTACAATTTTTTCGGCAACAAGCTTTGCATCCTTATGCCTTCTTTGCCTGCTGCCACCTGTCCCTTACGCTCCTCCTTGGCTGTTCAGCCAACCTTCACTCCCCACGCTGTTGACACGCCATTAAGCCTCAATTCCCCCCCCCTCACTCCTCGCTGCCTGTGGCCCCTCTCCAACCGTTTTTCACGACTATGCAAGCCCTCACCCGCTGCCGCCCACTACCTAGCTATGAGTCGTCACATGTTTTCCAGAACACTTGCCACTGTTGCCGCCATTCTGGCCCCTTAGTACCGACCAGATCTTTAACTGCTCTGTTCCATCTTCAACCATCAAGGCGCTCCCGTCCCTCGCCAGTCTGAATCGCAGCTCTCTATGACTTCGTTCTTAGCTGCATTCTATTCCTCGCAGGCCGTATGCAGCTCTGCCAACCCAGGCCCTTCACGGCTTGTACCTTGCCGTGTTTTGTTACAGTTTACTGGTGTTACACACATCGCAACCGACACTCAGCCCTCGTCATGGAACATCACTGGCTGCTGCGAACCCTCGTCCATTGAAGCCTGCTGCCCCTAACTAACCATCGTTGCAGCCCTTTGAGACCTGCTTCCTTCTAGAGCTGCCTTCCTAACCTGCCAGCATTGCAGTTCTTCAGCTTGCTGTACCTCAACTTTCTTAGGTAGCCCTGCTAACCTTCATTCATCACCGCCTGCTGTCCATCATCTATTATTGTGGCAGCTCTTTTGGCTTGCATCCTTTGACCTACTGTCCTTCGTCCGCCAGTATCACAGCATCTTTTGCCTGCCGTCTCTCTACAACCAACCTTGACAGCTCCCTCGACATTGCTGCTGTCCCTTGCCATTCATCGTTTCGGCTCTGGGACATACATGCTTTGAATCGTCCTTTTGTCGCCTAACGTTCCAGTTAACTAACACTGAAAGCTCCATAACCCTCTGCTTGCCACTACCTGTCTCATGCTTGGCCATCGTGGCAACCTTTTCATATCTTCATTCAACGTTGATCGCAGCCTCCCTATCAAAGTCATCAACTCAACTGGAAACCGCTGCCGATAGTATTCTCAGTCAAATTCCCCATACACTTCTCCTGCGCTTCTCACTACAATTGAAACCTATGTGGTGCTGCAGCTCATCATCGTGAACTTTTCCGCCTCAGCCAGCACCTCACCTTGGTTCCAACCTTCCTCTTCCTGATGCAGCCGAACTCGCAACCGCTTACGCCAGGCTTTCACAAGCACACCTCCAAATTTTCGCCACGACTGTCACTTGGAACGATGGATCATAGGTGTAACATATGGTAGTTGAATCCAATCCATCCCTTTCTTTTGCCGTTCGGAAACATAGATTACCTGTAAATTTTTTTATTACATTTTTCCCTAATGAATGCTTTCTCTCACTGGGGGTTTTTGAGTTGTGTTGAGTCGCCCAGCTGCATAACCCGGTCTGTGCATGCATCATGCGCAGCCCCTCCATAAAAGCATTCAGGCGAGACAGGCCTGCCACCTTTTCCCACCAGTGCAGCCTACACATCTACTTGCTCTCTCTCAGCCGTCATCTCATTCGTACAAACGGAAACACAAGAAAAGCAAGTCATCAAATAAGGCCTCATCATCGTCGCATCCTCAGAGCTCGGTTCGTCTCTCGACCTTTCTGTTCACTTCTTCTGTTCGTCAAAACCTTGTTCGCCTTCTGAATCGGTGTTGCCTCGTCAAGTTCGTGCGTAATGGATCGTGCCATTCGAGATTTTCATTACAAGACAAACAACAAACCTCCAGCTTAGAGTCCTCCTTCATCCTCTTGGAGCAGTTCTTACACTCAAAGTTGGGTCACTGATTCGTCTGCTCATTCACGAAAAGGACATCACCACTCGTCCAATGAAGGACACCAGAACATCATTCTACCACCACTACTTCCTTCTATGACGACACTGTCTTTGTTCCCCAGGACTCCTCCGACAGCACTGTAAGGAAACCAATTCTTCGTTCGTCACATCGGAACTCTGTTCTGCATCCATTCGTAATGAGGAAACTGTTCTTGACTGCTTCATATACAAGCCATCGCTCGACAACACCGATCCGACGAAAAATCGTGGTCTTACAAATGGTTACGGTTACTGTAAATCTCACGAACCCCGTCCCATGCTAGGCCAATCAACAACACTGCTCACCACGCTCCTTCGAAATGGAGGCTATCTACTTAGAAAGGAGATTCGTTGGAATTTGTCAAGGTACCGCCACCAAGACCGCGACGTAAAGATTGGTTCTTCCGCCTTGATGGCGACGGCGCCACCAACCCAAGACTCTTTGGAACCTACCCAGCTTCAGAATTCCTCACTTCCGATTGCAAGATGGATTTTGGGGCAGCCCTCCACATTCCAAAAAAAAAGATTGACATCTCAATGACAGTTTTACGTGATATCGACAAGATCATCCGATTGGGCCTTCGTGCATCTTCTCAATCCGACGTTATCCACACCGCCACCAATGCCCTTTCCGAAAAACTTGCATCTGAATCAAACTGCGCATTGAAGCTAACTGAGTAAACGGAATTATTCAACAACTCATTCGCCACTTACCACTCCATGAATTGGCTGACAAAAGCTCTTTACAACACCACTTTTCTTCAACGTGAAGCAGCCCTTAACTCGTAAGCCAGTTTAAACGATTCTACTTAAGAATTAAGAAATCTTCCCTTCCAGGAAAGTGACATCTTTTTTCATGGCCCCATCCGTAAACTGGCCCCTTCATTTGGATTAACCTCGTAAGCCGAAAGTATCTAAACCACAGAAGAACTACCCCAAGACCATCCAACCCAACTCCAACTAGACTGAGAATGCATTCCGTTACAAAACTGATTCCTTTCATTCCAATTCTTATGAGGACCCAAAACCCCTCACCGAGATATCAACACGACAACCAGTCTTTTTGGGGTAAATCAAAGTTTCGGGGAAGAGGCAAGAACTTCAACCGTAGCTCTACTCCCGACTGTTGCAGCCGTTGTTCATTCCCCGGCTCTCGCAGCAGATCATGTCACGGACAATGACATCACACCTCATCATTCACTTCCAGTAGGAGGCCGTCTACGTTTTATACCTGCCTGGAGGAAGATCACATCAGATTCATTCGTCCTTTCCATCATCTCTCACGGTTTCAACCCTACATTCATCTCCAAACTGCCACTCATCTCTCCGACAACACGGACAACAGCATAAGGATTACCGCACATGAACTCTGGGCAATTTCGGCTTCGTGGGCTTTCCACAGCAACATGAGCGTTGCATAGAACCCCTCAAAGCAGCCTCCTGGAGAAGTCGGGACAGTCTTCACAAGTCACTACTTTCGTGAAATTTCAACTCAAGCCAATGGATTGCATCATCTGGGACCCATTGTCACTGCCAGACATGTCATCCAATTCCCTTAAGCACTGAAAAAAGTAGATGTGTTGAAACAGGTGTCCTGAAGCAGATGTCTTGAAGCAGAAGCAAGACCCTCATTTACAAATGGCCCTTTTCAGGGCCACCACTTTTTACGAACGAGACCCAAATTGCTGTTTTTCTGTTTTCATTAAAGTGCAAAGTTTGATCTTTTTGGGGGATACCTAGGGTGCCTTCGAAAATTGACCCCAATTGAGTTACTCAGATTTCTCTTAGATCATGTAGTAACTCAAAATAGTCAACCCTGGTGCTCCTGATCAAGGAGTAGTATACACGATCACTTCACTCCTAGGGAGTTAATACACGCGGTCACGAGATTTTGAGTTACTCCGGGCAGTTGGGTCAATTTTCGAAGGCACCTCAACTTGTCACCCTGGGGTATTCGTCATATGGTGTCCACCTCCTTGATAGAAGTCTCCTGTAAATACAATAAATTTACAGGTAATCTATGTTTCCGAACGGCAAGTTTGAAACAGTATTGTGCCGGCTCTCTTGCCTGGCCGGCTGAAAACTTTCTTTTGCCTAATATGAAACATACATTACCTGTACCCACCCCACCTCCCCTCTTGAGTGACCAACATGACAGATTGAGAGGGAAAAGATGGCTGGCCTGTCTCGCCTGAATGCTTTTATAGACGGGCTGCGCATGACGCAAGCGCAGACCGGGTTACGCAGCTGGGCGAATCAACACAACTCAAAAACCTCCAGCGAGAGAAAACATCCATTAGGGAAGGATGCAATTAATTTACAGGTAATGTATGTTTCCTATTAGACTCGAAGAGAATCTGCTTTGCCCATTCACTGGCATCAGCCTGGTTTACTTCTGCACCAATCAGAAGCTTTCTTCACATAAAATCTTGCTTCATGGTGCTTGCCAAAGCTCGGGAGCAATTTTACGCCAGGACATCACCTCTTGTCTGCCCTAAGCTCACTCTCCTCAAACCGCCTACTTGCCACTGGCGGCAAGTTCTGTCCCACCGATCCGTCACCATCTTCATGATCGCCTACTGAATTAACCTGACATGAATCTTTGCCTCGAAGCCACTAACCCATGTGTGAAGCCCGCCTCTGGCAGTCAAAATCTCATCACAGCAACAACATAATGCAGTGTCACCTTCATCAACACGACACCATCGACCTAAGTCGACTTAAGTCACCCTCGCCAATCGACAACTCTCGTCGCTGGAGAATGACAGAACTCAAGTACACCTGCTGTTCTCCACCCTCGTTAATACTCAACCACGAAGATTTTCCCGTGCAAGATTTTTCAACGCTACACATCCAGGGATCCCTTCAAGCCAGTTCATGGTTTAGGACTCCGTTTATCCCACTTCATATCGTCCTGATCCTCCCAATCTGTATCACCATGGACCTCAAGAAAACCCTTCCAATCAACACCGTCTCAATTTTCAAACTGACAAAACTCTTCACGTCCTCATCCGTCACCATGGACTGTCTCGTTCCCCATCCACCTAATGGTAAGGGGGGGCCCCCCCCCATTTTTCTTCTTCTGAGGTACATCCGAACCGTCTCGCTATGGTGATGAAACGTTCCTTCCCATTGCAGGTAGCCTTTGCGCTGCCGGGAACCCAGCTCGCACCCGTGGGAAGCCGTCACGTGGTGCCCGACACCATATATTTACGAGGTCAACTATAAATGCATAAATTTATAGCCATAGCACATAGGTAGTGGTTATTTTCGTCGCGGCACATAGAAAACCCAATTTTACCTGGAGGGAGGTCAAAATTGGTTTCTATTGCCTAAGCAAAAATATCCACTACCTGTACCCTCCCAACCTTCCCTCTTGACTCACCACCATGACATATGGAGAGGAAAAGTAGATGGCTGGCTAACACCATAACACCATTTATGGAGGGTCTGCGCATGCGCAGACGTGTTGCCGAGCTGGGCGGATCTAAAGAGTTTTTTTAATTCCTGCAGGTAGTGTGTATTTTCGCTTAGGCAATAGAAACCAATTTTGACCGCGGCGCCCCCCCCGCCCCCGGGTACCCCCGGGTAAAATGGGGCTTTTTCCACAGTTCTTATTTCTCAAATTTTTTTGTAGCCATGATTGTTTTTGTTCAAGGCGCTTTTTTTTTTTTTTTTAATTTTGCCAGTTTTTCTACATTTTTTTTTAAATTATGGTTTATTTTTTCACGATTTTCTTTTTCTGCGTTGGCTCATATTCATCAAAGAGGGTACTGTACAAGTTTCACGTGCAGGGTGGCGTTCTTCTACCTGGAAAAGCGGTAAAATTCAGGAAAAATCGGGGAATTTGATAAACATACACAGAAAGACAGGGAATTACAACATCTTCCGAAAAGTATTTTTATCTTCAAAGAATAGATAATTCGGATTTTAATTTTTAATTGTAAAACTTTCACTTTGTTTCAGTAATAATCCATATCCTTTTTGTTTCATTTCTGATAAAGCCAAAACTCCTTAGGCCTAAGTAATACGGGAGGTCACGTGTTAAGTGCGTTTCTAGTTTTGTTCAGATTACGGCTTCCTACTGTTTGTTTACAAATACCAGTTATGGCAATATAATTTTTGATTTATCAAAACAAAGTGATGCAGTTATGGGGATTTTAGTGAAACGTGAAAAGAAAATGTTCAGTCCTGTACTGCGCCCCTTCCTTAGACTGAAAAATAAAATCGGGGAAAAAGAGAGTATTGGTCTGGAAAACCGGAAGTTATGAAGTTTTGAACGCCACCCGGCATGAAATATATGAAATATCCCCAAAGGTCCCCTCCCACGATGGTCCCCCACCCTGTGCCCCATGCCTGAGGCTTGACCACCAAATTATTGCAGATCTAGCTAAACTCATGAAGTTTGCTACACAAGTCATTCTTAGCCGCACAAATGGAACCAGCCAGGAAACCCCCATGATGAAATACCATCTAAGACCCCCCCAACCACCATGCACCCTCTTCCTTGAGGCTTAACCAACAAATTCTTGCAATTCCAGCTAAAAACATTAAATTTGGCACACAAGCCCTTCTTAGTACTACATATCGAACACACATTAGATATATTGAACCAATGAACTGATTTTCAATATTTACAGCTTAAGTGTAGGCAGTGCCGTAGCAAGGTTATGTTAAGGGGGGGGGGGGCAAAGTTGATTTCGGTGCCCCCGTCTACAGTGACGCAGCCAGAAACAAATAGTGGGAGGGGACCGAAAATAGCCAGCAAGGGGGTCTGGCGGAGCGCTGTAAGCTCCTCCAGCGGGGTCTGCGGCAGAGCCCCGGAAGCTGAAGCATTTTACTGTTCATCACTGCCTTATCTGGCTTCTGAAGA
>JAHWFP010157403.1:163-10572 GCA_023313725.1 Lithobius niger | reverse complement strand
CACGGAACATAAATCAGTAGAAATCTCATTAGAAGCTCACGTTGTATTTCAAATTGTGGATGGAAAAAGACGGCTCACCACAAACGGTCTCTCTTCAGGACTTTCAAAAGAGAAGAACAGTCCCATTTCGAGGGAAATTTAGCAATTCAGAAGGCATTCAAAAAAATCCTCGACTGAAAAATATTGAATGGGTGATACAAGAACAACTGAACATTAAGCGGTATTCGATTCGGCACGTGGGTTTTGCTTTGTATCGTCCCTGCGTCACATGGAATGAATGTGACGTCAGAAGTAGTTACGTCAAATGTAACGGTGAGCCTTCTCGAACACCACAATCACAAGAATAATAGTCCTTTATTAGCTTAATAAATAAACAGTTATACACGTTACTTACAAAACATTCTGCTTAACATTCAAAATTATTCGAACCAAGGGATTACTACCATAAATTCCACTGCAGGTATGTCGGTTATCACGTGATTGCGTAGTGATTATCGCTTTCACACAAAATGTAATCCTGTACGACAGAATGCGTCACCTTACAGCCCATAATCAGGGTGGCGTTCTACCGGGAAAACCGGGAAAATTCAGGGAATTTCTGAAGTTTGGAAAATTCAGTGAAAAATCATGGAATTTGAAGAGTTTCCGGAAAGTCTCTTTCACCTATAAAGAATAGCTAATTCGGCTATAATTTTTTTACTTCTGAAACTTTCACTTTATTTCAGTTCAAACTTCATGTCCTTTTTTGTTTCATTTCTGATAAAGTGAAAACTTCTTAGGCCTAAGTAATGTGGGCCTAAATGCGTTTCTAGTTTTGTTCAGTACATGGCCGTTTCCTACTCTTTACCAATACCAGTTAGAGCAGGGCAATTTTTGATTTAGCAAAGCAATGCGGTGTAGTTATTCCGATTGGAGAGAAATGTGAAAAATATTTTATTAGTTCTGTATTGCACCTTCCTTCGACCAGAAAAAAAAAATTCAGGGAAAAGTGTCAGTATTGGTGTGGAAAAACTGGAAAAATCAGGGAATTTCATCAAGAGCTTTTGAACGCCACCCTGTTAATCCTTTCCACTCCAGCAGGGGCCTACTGGCCATACGGGAAAACTAGAGGTTTCCCGTAGCACTCTGATCCTAGGGCCTGTCGGGGGCCTATTGAAATTTTTTCGTGATGACTGATTTTTACGAAATGCCACAAGATAGGGGCCTATATTAACCATTTCCCGGGCCTAAATGGCCCTCCCAGTACTCTAAACGCACTCTAGATGTACATAGAGGACTTAGGTCGGTACACAATTCAATATGGCATTCATTTGAGTCGTAGGCCAAGCCTCTACCAACTCTGCTGTGCTTTGCTCACAGGGAACCCTCATGAAGTTTGCTCGCTGTTCTTCACTTGACTTAGTTTCTTGCTTAGGGTACGTCGGGGCGTGAAAGGGGTAAAATCGTATCAAGACATTTTATTAAATTGATCACAACCAAAATAATCTTTTTAACCAGGTATAATATCACTGGTTTGGACGACCAACCAATCAAATGCAATTTGCTGAATTATTGCGGTATTGCAATAAAATGGACGCCTTGCTCCCCTACGTACACCACTGAGTTGGAAGTTTGGTATTGATAGCGGAATCCCGCAAATAAGCCACAATTTGGGCTTGATGAGCCACTCACCCCTGGAGAGCCCTCAACTACATATTTCATGTTACTAGCCACAAGAGCGTAGCTACTCACACTGCTCCAACTTTAAATCCCATATGCCATTGACACAGCAGGACCGGTAACAAGGGGAGGTTACCACGTCGCACTAAGTACGAAAACAGTTCTCTACATTCTATTATTTTTTGCCTCTGTTGTTATTCACGGAATTTTTGAGGAAGGTGGAGCAGTGGTTTCCCCAGCCTTCCATTTGTTAGCTTTTAACCTTAGCTTGGGCCCTAGTTGTCCCGCATTCTTGATGCTATGGCTCTTATTATGTATGCAGTGCACTATTATTGTTATTATTGTAACTGAGTTGTGCTATGGATCATCATGTATGATTGCTGTCCTGAAGATCAGTGGTATACGAGACTAATGCCTAGTCATGGTGCTGGGTGGAGCTGAGGTAATGGAAGTATTATGCTCCATGTGTGGTAAACACTAGAATCCACACTGGATATAAAATGACCCTGCAGCCTCTTTAGGCCTCAGTCTGGAAGCTGGTCCCAAACCAGCCACAACTCCTGAAGATACGCCATCAACCAGCCTAACCTACACCATCCTGAACCACTTTCTAAAGATCTTCATAGGACAAACCGCGTGGCACTGGAATAAACGTGGAGTTTCCGCAGCTAAGAGCAGTAACAGTTAAGACTTCCCAAACAGGAAAAAAAAAATAAGCGTTCCTCAATTATTATCAGTTCAATTTACCTACAAATTGCAATGCCACAAATTATCGGCTGACCGAAGCGAGTCCTTAATACTCAACTAAATCTGGATTTTATGGGTCTGTTCGTCTGTTTGTGTGTTTTTCTGTTTGGAACACGATAACGTTCACAATTTTGTTCTGCTTTGATTCAAATTTGCTGGGAAGAGAGCTTTGGTACGTGAAAAAAATGAGTTCAAAGATGAAATTCCAGCCTCAAATATTTTTGGGTGGGGGCTGAAATTTGACTCACAGCACTGGGCAGAAATCATGCAAGCGGAACAGCAAAACACTGTCTATGAAGCACTGGGCAGAAATCATACAGATTTCTGACTTGTGAGTATAGAAAATGAACTCGTGTATTGTAGTCTCTCTTACTCGGCTGAATAATTGTGATCTTCAGAACTCGGTTAAATGCCTAATAAATCTTACTCTGCATTTAACTGCTTTAACAATGTTTAGATTTACTAAGCATTTACTAGATTTAAAATTTGCCATGGCAATAGTCTAATAAGAGGTGCGTGCCATTAAATATTCTTCGCAAGCATGCACCCCTGATTACACTAATACCATGAAAATATTAATTTGTGCATTTGGCAGCAAGATTTGTAATTTGTAGTGCTGTAGTTTGTAGCTGAGGCTCAGTAAACGAAAAAACAAGCAGCTTAACTGTTAACGATGTCAACAATCTTTAGGAACGTGCCCTAATGTAAATGCAAATACCGAATCCGAACGTACCCCTCCTCGAAAAAGTCGTGATAAACAACAAAGACTGACTAAATAATAGAATAGAATAGAATAGATAGTATATTTAAATTTCATCCTCTTTGAAACCGTATTAAAGCTGTAATCATTAAGTTCATTTAGATAGGCTACAGTCCACTTACTAGGCATGGATCCAGGGCCACCATGCCAAAAAACAGTTGAGTGGCAAGCCTGCAATAGGCCTGCAAATTGACCTGCCAAATCAACTGCTACGAGATGGTGTTACTCATTAGAGACCTGTCGTGGCCCATTATCGGTGACAAAGTTTCTAGGCAGGCCTTCAGAACACAGGAGTCTACATGGAACCTTAATAAGGCTCTCAGAAGCTGTAGAACTCATAGGAAATACTTCCAGCTATTTCGAATGAGTGCGTATAATGACAGCAAGTTTTTCCCATCTAATTGGACCAAAAGTCTGCATGCATTCCATCTCAGCAGTCTTAGGCCATGGCCATACATTTTTGGAAAACGTTATGGACGCTTCCCAGTCTAGCTACAAATATCATATGATTTTACAACGTTCTTCAAATCCAGATCTAGATTGGGCCACCACACATGAGAGCAGAGCCTTCACTCTTACTATTCTGATGTGCCCCATGTATACTCCTGCAATATTTAGCAATTTTGTTCAACACTAATACGACCTGTATAAGGTTTTTAATTAAGATTACATTAAATCGGTCAACCTAGTTTGGAAAATGACAACACTCCTTACAACACTTTACATCCATAGTGCACTTTCCTAGTTGAGAAGGCAAAATGGAAATACAATCAAACTGCTTTATATTCCGACAGTAATTATGCGAGGATTGACCTCCAGGGTTAGGCTCGGTTATCAGAGGATAGTGTGAATTTTCTATCATACAAGCATTGGTAGAAATGCTTGACTCCAAAGACTATACTTGGAGCTTCCTGATCTATTTGGGCATAGGTCCTTACTCCTGCTGAAGTTAGTGTACAGGTCTCACAGGCTCATTCCTCACCATTGGGAAACACATGCAATAGTGTGGTGACCAACCCGAAAGGCAATCCGTCGCAGTGCAACTTCAGAGATAGACCATTGTGGGAGTTTGCTAATACACCTCCATGCAGAAAAGCTGCCTTTGGCTTTGAGAAAAGCAACTTCGTAACTATTGTCCAACAACCATTGAGTATCCTTTTTTTAGAAGGTTGTTAAGCGGAAAAACAATGGATTCTAAACGCGTCACAAACTTTGTGTAATGATGATGAACCTAAGATATGCTCTTAAAGTTTGCAGACTAGCTAGTTGGATCGGACGGTCTTTTATTACCTCTCAAGTCACAGGGGAAGGTTAATTAAATCTTGTTAAGTAATTTTGAAACCTAAATTCTTGTCATCTTTTTTAGCAATGGTATACTTGTTATGGTGTAACTTAACTCTACTACTTTGCAATTTATTTAAAACAATATTCAAATTTGCATTGCGCTCCATCCCCTCGCCTGCAATCTTCAGCCTGCAATCTTCACGTTGTTCTCAAAACGTGTGGTTTTCGGACAACCCGTAAGTATATTTCCATAATTTTTGAAAAATATCTGGACTTCCTGAAAAGCCAACGGAAGATGATGCCAAACGGACAACCCATTCATCATGGTTAGTGCAGCTACTTGTTTTGAGTCATCGTGCAGTTCTGTTTGAAGAAAAGCATGTTTTAAGTCCACGCTTGATAATTTCATACCCTCTGGAAGTTCAGAAAATGACTATACCACCCTTGGAACACGATAGAACTCAGTTACTACTACCTCTGGGTTAACAGTGCCAGAGCAGTCTCCAACAATACGTAGCTCACCCCTTGCCTTAAACACTAATGCAATAGGTGTAGCCCATGAGTTACTTCCTGGAGACTTATATCTGTCTAATTCTAGCAATACCGTTTACTTTATATTAAGGCAAGTGAGACTGGCTATGTTGTGAGCCCGGTTTTAATACAACCTGAGCTTGGAAGTTTTTAAGTTTGCCTAAACAAGGCGTAAATAGATCTGGAAACTTTTCTTCCAGAGAGTCTTTCCCAACAACAGCTTTCCCTTTTCCCCTTTTCTAGCTTACTTGATGTTTACAGTTGGTGCTCCTCTATTCAAGGAAAATAATTTCTTCCAGTTCATGCTAAAAGAATCTATACAGTCGTGGTATAAAACTGATAATTCTTAATTGGACTAAGGATAGCTTCCTGTTTTATCTTCATGCTAAACCATTATTTCAACAGCACCCCAGTGCTTAATGACATGTCTGGTATATGTTTTTTAAACAATATTACTATTGCGAAGTGAGATTCCATTTAGATTTTTAGGAAACCACATGGTAGCAGTATAATAGCCAGAATCTGCTGCATGGATACGAGATTAGTTCCACTGCTGTTGTCATGGAATAAAATAACTGGTAGTTATTTTTAATCAACTATTTTTAAAATAAACTAATTAGCAGTAATGTTGCATATTATTCTACGAATGTTGTGTGGACGTTTATATGAGGACGAAAGACAGTATTAATAATCAATTACTGCGCTATTCCTATAGGCCCAGGTCTTACCACAAATGGGCTACCAACGTTTTGCCTATAACATAGCATGGACAGATATCTTAACGAGGAAGCCATTTCAGCAACAATAATTGGCAGATCATCAATATAGCCGTTATCGAACATACAAGAATATGCTACAACGCAGCATGCACAACTGTCACGTCAACAGGTTATTAGCAATTAATTTTATGAAATAAAAGTAATAATTATTTTATTCCACTCTCATGAAATAAAATAACAAGCGGTAAGCAATTTCAACCGCAGGATAACTCAGTGGCGTGTACACCATGCAGTCAGACTGGCAGGCAAACTAGCAAACTTGTGCTTCCTTCTATGTCAATGGTTGATTTTATGCGCCTGATTTGCCTTGATCTGATCCGGCCTTTACTGTAGATGGCTGTGTCATAGCTGTTAAGGACCTATGCAAGTGATCTGGGGCTAACTGGGTAGCTGGTTCGAATCCGGGTCTTGCCACTCCGCCGAAACGTAAGTGCATAAAGGTGGCTTACTGAACTAGGTTATTTCTTAAGTATAATTTTCACTGATGGCTTATTTCCAATTTTCCTTAATTTTTCTCTAACTTTTAGCCACGCAATATTTCGAATTTCGAACGCGTAGAGCGCCTGTTCCCGTCAAACCAGGTGACCTCATTTTAGGGTTTGGGAAAGGAAAAAAATGTATAGGCCTACATATATTTTTTAATCCGTCAAAAAAAGGTTTCCGGCAGCTGTTTGGACTTCGTTTTCCGTTTTCTTTTGTCTGAAAAGTCGACGGTTTTTGCACTCAGCTAGCTACACTATCACATTTCTTTTATAGTAGGCCTACACCGTTTCTTCACCAATTTTGTAATGTAGTTAGCACGTTTTTCTTATACCGAACATGAATCTAAAAACGTGCAGTCAGTAAAACTTAAAAAAAAATGTTAGTGTGCAGTCCATGCATGCCCAAATAAATAGGTCTATACCTACATTCTGTCAGAATACCTTCAAGCAGCGGCAAAATACGTCAGTTGTTGGCTAATTATAATATATTTCTTTGCTCCAAAATATTCTGACAGAAATTATGCCTGTTTAGTTGGGTATATACGCACATTAAACATAAATTTTTTTTTTTAGTTTTACCACCACAAGTCATTAGTTTCACGTTTGTAAGAACCAAGATGCCCGTTCCGCTACATTTTCTAATAAATTCGGGCTGGAAAAAACATGAGTTCAAAAGCTCAAGAATAATTTGGTTTATTTAAAAAAAAACAGTGGATGCCTTGTTAAAAGGTTTCCGCCACACAACACGCAGAGCTGACCAATCTACGAGTGCGACATATCAAATATTTCAGATGGTAGAAAATCCATACTGTTTTTACAATAAAACAGAAATATTTTTGGACTTTTGTACTCGTAGAAACATTTACGAACTACACTTTACATATTTTGGTTTTGCTTTAAAAAATTCTGACAAAAAGTTTGGACGAACGCACAATACAAAGTTTGGTATCATACACGGCTGTGTATATATATGATTGAGGTTCTCTCTTCAGCAAAACTAAAACTATTAATTTCTCCGTTTCTATTCAGTATATTTTGACCAAACTTGACCAGATAGTAGATAGCAACTTTTCCTAACGTTAAACCAACTTTTATGCAATTCCGTGTAAGAGTAAAAGTAGGGAACCACACGGAAATTTGAAAACTGTTCACTTGTTGTTGTTGTTTTTCTTCTTCTTGTGTGACACGGTTTCAGAAAAAAACTACTGCATCTACCTAAAATCTGAAACATGATCTTAGCCAGAAATTTCCATGGGTTTCATCCTCAGAGAGACCATTTTTCGATTGGTCCAACCATTCCGGAGTTACGGGTCCCTGAACGATCATTTTGATTGTTTTACATTGTTTTAACCATTGTAATTTAGGAACAATGCCACTCAGCAAACTCCAGATCCATTCTTCGTGCACGCGTCTTTGCTAAAAAAGTTTATTGTTGAAGGGCAAAATGTGTTTCAGCTGTTGCAGACATAGGGCCTTAGGGCTTCGGGCAGATGACCAGGAGTGGTTAACGCTCGTTAAACCCTTTGAAACCCTTCGTGTTTCAGCTAAACGAATAAAGATTTAAACCAAACTAACCTACGTTAATTTCGGCCTCGAAATTGGCAGCTAGAAACGATAGGATGGCGTATTTATTTCGTAAATGCAGGCTTTCAGAGCTGAGTTGAATTGTTTCAAAGTGGCCAGCAACAATGCACGATGCCATAAAATTTGGATGATTTTTAATTGAAATAATCAAATGTACAATTCAGAAAATTGTATCTGTTTAAGTGCTGTTGTGCTTTACCTATCATATATTTAAAACGTAAAGCACAACAGCACTTAAACAGATGCAATTTTCTCAATTGTACATTTGATTATTTCAATTAAAAATCGTCCAAATTTTATCCGTGTATATTTTAACAAGTAAAGTAAAACTTCAATCATATACCCCCTTTTTTACGGCACAGTTGACGTTTTTGTTAGTAATTTTCTTTTTCAGATGAAATGTTTACATTTTGAATTCAGTAGTATCATTGGATGTAATACTGAACAGGGCTGTACAGGACGAATTAAATTCATATCAAAATAAAACCACGGCAACTGTGCGTGGTACTGACCCTTAGCTGCGGTTTTATTTTTATTTTTTTTTTTTCTATTGAAGGAAGTTGGCATAGCGCTTAGCAGCACTAATCAAGTGCTAATCATGTTTCCACTGCAACCTAAAACCGGGTTGAAGGTTGCGGCGTTTGCTACTATTCCATTAACCCTCAACAAATCATGCTGCTGACATAAAATATAGCCCATGTGTACCCATTCCGTTCAAGTAGAAAACGATGTGTGAAATATAAAGTTTTCAACGAAATTTTGGTAACGGCGTATCGAAGACAATACGTTGGTGGGTGGAGAAAATCAAAATTTTCTGACTGGATCCCGTTTTAGCCAATATTTTAAAGACATTTTCATGCGTTTTACTTTCACCCTTTTTGGTAGTTTGGAAGCCTCCCAGTTATTTCCGACGGAGGCTTATTGCTCCAACTCAGACTTTTGGTTGGGGGAGGGAGAAGGGGTTGACGTCCCATCCCAAGCTCTCTCGGGACTTAAACTTGGTACCAGTCGTGCCACCGGCCGTAGGAAAAAAAAAGTCACGGGGGAAAAAATCAAAGAATTGAAGTTACAGGAAAAGCAACAACCTTTTACCAACTGTTTCAAAGTTAAGTGTTTCGGCGTTGAGGCACACCATTTTTGAAGAGCATCCTTCATTATGCGTTCACAAGCCGGAAGTTATTGGTTATGGGTATTTATCGTTTATTGTTGGTATATGATCGATCGCGCACTACCAGAATAAACTAACATCGATCGCACGTCTGGCAGTGATACCTACGGCAGTGCGTAATTAGAACTTTGGGGGCCGGCAATGTAAATGATCAGTGGCGGATCCAGTTGAGGTCGGAGGTGCAGCTGCAGCTCCAGGCTCCATTCTTGGGACGTTTTAATGCCACCCATGGCTCTAATGGCGGTTAGCCCGGCGTCCCTCCGATAATGTGATAAACCTATACCATGCACACCAGTCTACATCCGCCACTGTGAAGAGTAATATAGTTTAAGTAGAGAACGAGTGACCTTGATGACGATCAACAGTAACAGTCGGTTACAAAATGAAGTATTACGACTTGGATTGTTGACGGAAAATTCTGGGCCACAACTGAAAGAAACGCCAGTGGGCCATCAAACGTAACAGTGTGACAACATCGCTTTCTACTAGACCAGAATAAGTTGTGTCGGGACCAGCTATAGATAAGACAATTTGCACAATCCTTTCTAGTGTTTGCTTCCATTGTGGCTTTGTTATCATTTCTAGTAGAATGTCATCTACAGAGCAAACAATTTCAAAGTGACTTACACAATTTAAATGTTTAAGTCAATTTGAAATTCATCGAAGCAATAAAACGATATAACAATTAAAAAAATCCACCAAGTAATTCACCAATAGTTCACAGACAAGAATGCATATTTATAAAGAAGAAATTCTATTTAATTTTGCCTCAAATTCATGTTTTTGACCTTGGGCATGGGATATTTATTCCGGGGTTATTTTTTTCCGGGGGGATATTCTTTTCCAGGGGTATACCGGGATGTTTTTTTCGAGGATATTTTTTCCAGGGAAATTTTTTCCGCTTACCCCCGCTGAAGACTCCTAGCTTTGCAGTAGTGACAACGAGGAATTTTCGCTAAAACCTAGAAACCTAGATTTTGTTTTTAAAGGTAGCCTACATTCTTCCCGGTTGGCTTTCCTGTGTGGCAAAGTTTTGCAACATTACCCAGACGTGTGTAAATCCCGTTGCAAAGGCATTCATTTTCCTATTATTCTCCTCGCAAGAAACGAGATTGCTACATTCACTCCTATACCTACGCAAATAGCGCAAAAGCTATTTCTTGTAGGAATATCGAAATTAGTGATAAGGCGTGTCCTTTTAAAAGTGTTGCGTACTTTTAACATCAGTGCAACCTCCCGTAGCCTAGTTTGTTGTACTTACTGAATTTCAAAACCTTGGGAAGACTTTTTTTGCTTAATTTCTTTTTTTGGCAGCGATTGATGGTTGGGGAGGGGGGGGGGGCGATAGATTAAATTATTAAGTTAAATCAAATCTTATTTCTCACTATCATCCAACCAAGATATTCACTAGTTTC
>JAHWFP010157395.1:0-11352 GCA_023313725.1 Lithobius niger | reverse complement strand
CGGATGCCCGCAATGCGACGCGCTCCTGCTAGCGCCACTGGCTGCGACCTTGACTCGCTTCGCGTGACGTCACTCGCGAACGGCCGAAGAGTCACGTGCCGCGAGCGAGCCAATCAGCGCTCGCGATAGCTCGCGAGGCCGAAGCTTTTGAACAACGGTCGTTGAAACAGGACATTTCATTGGAGGAATACAGGTAGCGATGTTGGAGTTAATGACGTCATTTTTTGCGGGCCAGAAAATTGGAAATCCCCTCTCTCGAACGCGACCAAGATGGCGGCTGTATGTTGCGTCATTCCGGAGATTGTTTGAACCAAGGGATATTTTCAGCAAATAAGCGCAATTTCACGTCCATTTTGGCGACGATGCCAACAATAACATTGACTTAAGGTAATAAACAGATGATATTAAATTAAATTAACCTAAATAAACCGAAAATATACGTTCCAAATTACGTAATTCAATCGGAGTTATGCCTCCGATGTACGCAATAGGAATATTTTTTTTTTAATAGGGTGTAGAACTCGGCTGAACCGGGCTAACGATACATCGTCATGTCGGCTTTTTTGCAGTGGAATCGCGATGACGATATATCGTCACTTAGGCCTAAAAGGGTTAAGATTTTATTTTTTTGCCAGTAGGACATAATGTCATTTTTATAGCCGACGAAAATTTACATTACCTTATTTACACTAGCAGTTTCCCCTCAGAGCTTGCTTGTTACCCTAGAAGTTGAAGTTGCCTTCGCGCATGCGCCGGGCTACTTATATATACCCTTGCGCAGCGACGGATACCATCATTTCAACTAGGGCGCTCGCCACGTGCGGTCGCTCGTGAGCTTGGTCCCCTGGCTTCTATCCGCCATCCGCTTGCCTTCAGTCCGCGTTGGTTGCCGTCGTGCGCCATCCACTGTACTTTCTATCCCAGCGGCTTTCTGCAAGTCCCATCGTCCTCCCTAGCTATCCGCTGGGGTTCGCCCGGCTATAGATCGTCTCGACGCGCCTTACCTCCGTCCTCTCCAGGGGGCCGTATCCCCCTTCGAACCGCCTTGGAATCTTCATTTCTACCGCTGCGTCCTCACGGTCTCTTCCTTTTGTAGCCCTGCTTTCTTTGCGGATCCGCAGGCCTTCATCCGTCCCCTGACCGTCCCGCCTTGGCCTCTTGCCTACGACTGCGATCCGCCGACCTCATCCACCATGAATCGGTGCTGTCCCTCGTCCGCTTCCTCCACTTCCCCGCCACGGGGAATCGACACGTTCCCTGCTCCCCGGCTGCCGTCCTCGCACTACCATCTTGCTCCGCGAGTCCACCTCTCTCAGGCCCCGGTACGACGTTAGGGGCGACTCCCTGTCCCGCTATCAACTATCCGCGACAACCTCCGTCCGTCCCTTTTCCTGGTCTCTCCATGTCCTTTCCATCCGTTGCCCAAAGAGGTGCTTTCCATCGGTTTGGAGGCCGGATCACCTCGTCATCCTCATCTCATTAATTCCGTCGTCCTGCGCCTACCAATCCCTCGCCTCCGACTCCACTTTTGCCATCGCCAGTTGTATCCGTCCCGCTGGGGTCTCATCAACCGTTGTCTCCAGTGTTCCAGCCGCCTCCTGGCCTTTGCTTACCTATCCCTTTTCCCTCCTTTCGGCATCCGCCACCAGATTGGGGGGAAGCATCCTCGGCTCCTTCACCAACACTCACCCCATCCTGCAGTGAGGCAGTCTCTTCCGAAGATCCTTTTACCATCAGTGGCCCATCCTCTCCGGACTTTTTATCTCTATCGCCACGACCTCGCACGGTTCTTCGACACCGTCCTGTCCACGTTTCTGGCATTATCCGCTTACCACCTTCCCATCTAGTCTCCTCGTCGGCCGTGTCTATCCTCACCTCGTCGATCCCCCTTTCGGATCTACCTTCTTGCACTGCAATCATCTCGCCTCCATCCTCCCCTTCACAGGCTTAACAAAACAACAAACAACACAACATACAATATCAAGAGATGCGAAGACTGAGGTGAACGGATTCAGGCTCCGTGCACCAGCACAGAGACTGCTCTCCTGACAATGCGTCATACAACTGCACATCCCCTTCAGCGGATTGTTCACGCATCAAGCAGCCT
This sequence comes from Lithobius niger, assembly GCA_023313725.1. Lineage (NCBI taxonomy): Eukaryota > Metazoa > Arthropoda > Chilopoda > Lithobiomorpha > Lithobiidae > Lithobius > Lithobius niger. Next base: position 9,245 of record JAHWFP010157395.1, on the reverse strand, counting down.
CACACGCTGTGATCCTACCATCCGCACATTCGATCCTCCCTGCTGCAACGCTCCTCTGCCTTATCCTCGTCCACAGGATCCAGTGTTCAACGCTTCTGTCTTTCGCCATCAGACGGCGCCACCCTTTCCCGCCGCCGCGCTGTGGGTTTTCAAACTCAAACGAGTAACGGTCTCTCGTTGTTCCTTTTTGACTCCGGCTCTACCATGGCGGAATCATCCACAGAAGCCTCGGACTACACCCCGCCTCATTCTCCATCTTCGGAGTCTAATTCCATCAACACTCCTTCACCCAAAAAGTGCAGATGCCCGGGCTTCGCTTTTCCTCTTCCAAAGCCTAGGTTGGATCCCCACCCTTGCTGTCAACGCCATCGGCTATGTGACGGATCTACGAAACGCTGCAAGGTGTGCGTTACAATCTCCCCTTCTCAATAGGCCGTCATCAGGAAGAAACATTTGCAGTCCAAACAAGTGCGGATCGAGCCCGCCGCCAACTTGTTTTAGCTTCAGCATCCGCAGCAGTGCATCGGTCCCTTTCCGACACGTCTCCTCCCACGTCCCCATCTGCTAGGGTACCACATCGTTCCTCCAAGCAACCTAACCCTCCGGTCCATACAACTGCTTCTAGCCGCAAACATTCCAAACATCCGAAGGTCCGTTTCTCCCTCACTTCGTCGCCGCCGACTTCGTCCGACGTGCCGCACCTACCTCGAAGGGATGCTCCTCCGTCCGTATCCTCCCAACGTTTTCCCGCACAAGCCTTGCTACCGTTGACCCACTCCATCCCGGCGATACCGGAGTCCTCCGGCACTAGGGCGCCAAGCGGCATTCTGAAGAAAACTACTAATCAGCCTCGCCCGCCCATCAGTGTCAAACGGGCCGTCCACCGTTTTGCTCCGCCAGCCCCTCGTTATCCCGATCCGCCAACCACCAAGTCATCATGCACCGTTACCTCTGCAACTTACCAGCTGGTCCCTCCGTCCCAGGATGCTATCCCTTCAGATCCGCCTCTGGCTCCCTTCCCCTCGCCCTCCGTCCTCCGTGAGGCGCTGTCTAGAGGTCTGCACCTATCCCCTTCGGAACTTGAGACTCTACACTTCAATGTTGATTTTGTGCTCCGTTTCGTCCAGTCCTTCTCATCAGATTATTCTCGTTTATGATAGTCCTTATCAGATCTACCCGCCATCAGACAATCCGCAGCCGCTTCGGATACTCTCCGGGCCGAAAACACTCTACTACGGGCAACAAATGAGGCGCTGTCCAATGAATTGGAATTAATCAATCAGAAATATCACTCACAACGCATCAACTACGCCCTTCTCAAGGCCCACTACAACTGGGTGTCTCCGATTCCATCATCACCACCCTGGCAGGCCTACTATTCTGTGTGGTCGCGTACCTGCCGTCTTCGGTCGACACCCTCCACACTGGGTACGCCTCTTCCCTCTCAGCTCCTTTCAGGAAACTCCTACTCCGTCTCCAGCTTCCATTCACCGCGCAGCTCCCTCGCCTCGCCCGTGGCCTTTCCACGATCCTTTCACAACTGCCTCAACTCTCCCAGCTTGTTCTACCTCGGATGACACCCCACCATTGCCACCTGTAAGCCTTTTCAATGAAGCCGTTCTTCAACCACCATCGGCCGTCCTTACCGTCGGGGACCCGTCGTCTTCTCTCTTCCCGCAGTTTCTCCTGTATCCTCTCCGAACTCTGTTCAACCAAACCCTCCTCCTGAGGATATACCGGTCGTAGATCCCCCCCGTGCTTCAGGATCCCTCTCCAGCCACACTCTGGAATAGCTCTACCGTTGTCCCCCCGTTGCCTAACTTCTCCCGGTACTCGGTGTGGCAAGTCGACGATGCCCCCAACTTCCATCCAGTTTTCTACGGCATCTGCCACAACGACCGGACCGCGGACGGCGACATGCCGTGTTCCCCGTGCCGCTCCAAAGCATCTGGAGTAGCCTTTGGGTTCCGGACTACGCCGGACTAACCTGTCGTACCATCCAGGACTTCCCTATCCAATCCATTGCGCCTCTGGTGAGACGCTCACTCACGACGGTTTTACTATCTTGAGTATCCGTCTCCCCGGACCCTCTTAGTCGTCCATACTATGTTTATGTTTTCCACGGACCATTTCCCTCATCCTCATAACGCCTCCCTCCGTGTATCGGCCACAAGAAGTACCACCAAGTACAATCCTACAACCACGTCCTGGCACTCCACCATTGAACAATACACACCGTCCTTCCTCTCGTCTTCAACATAGTTTCCAACATGGTTGAGCCGGCCGTCATCCGCCCACGGATACCCCAACGGATCACTTCTTTCACCGTTCCAAGATTCACCTGCATCCCAACTTCCCGCAAGGTAAGAAGGTTCACTCTATGATTGATTTCTTGTCCTTGTCCCCATGTGACCGACCCCTGCATGCGATGAAGTACAATATATTCCTTTGTAAAATAACACGCCATACCTCCTGCACGCCTGATCTCACTCTTCCTTGCGGATACTTGCATATCCCTATCCGCCCCGAAGTGAAAGTGGTCAGGTCAGCAGTTGGGTCGTCACGAGGCCGCAAAGCCTGGGGTAGCCGTCTCGTACCCGGGTGGACAGGCTGACGCTCCGTGCTCCTACTAAAACTTCGGCACCTAGCCCACCACCGAGTTACAAAGTCTGCTAGTGTAAATAAGGTAATGGATACTTTCGTCGGCTATAAAAAGACTAAAATTGCAGGGCCTGCACCTGCTTAATTTTAGTTTTTATTGCCTAACCGAAAATGTACATTACCTTCATTCCCCGCCCTATCCTCCCCGCCATGAGCTAGGTTCTGGCACGAGGAGAAATGATGGTATCTGCCGCTGCGCAAGGGTATATATAAGGAGCCCAGCACATGCGCGATGAGTACGAGCCAGGCAGGGAAGGCAACTTCAACTTCTAGGAGAACAGGCAAGCTCTGAGGGGAAACTGCTAGTGTAAATAAGGTAATGTATATTTTGGGTTAGGCAATAAAAACTAAAAATAAGCAGGTGCAGGCCCTGCAATTTTAGTCTTTCTAGTTGCCGGCGAAGAAAATATCCACTACACTGTACCTGTAAATTTCTGCATTCAGTTCCTGATGGTCTGTCAACCTGGAGGAATCAAAACTCTCTGGATATGCTCAGCTTAGCTGCCCATTTGCGCATGCACCAGCACGCACAAACCCTCCATAAATGTTGCAATGGTGGTAGCCAGCCATCTCTTTTCCTCCAGCCTCTGGCCATGACACACCACCGCTGTTACCCCTCGACTTTCGTCTTTTGCCCTGAAGAACCCTCCTCCCGAAGACACTGCATGCTGCCAAGACTTTCCAGCCTCCATCACTGACGTGAAGATCTTTCGTCTTTCATCCAGCCTCCGTCTGAAGACAGACACAACCTGGTTGCCGACTCTGACCACGCCAACTGCCGCCCATCACTGCTGGACGTCTTCACAACCTTTTCCGGGACTCTTCGATCCAGACCCGAGCACATCTGCACTCTTATCTTCTGCCTTCCTGACTCAACTTGGAATCTACCAAGCTGGCCACCTGTTCTCGCCCACGGCATGATCTCCATCAGCTGTTCTCTTGCCTCGCACCCACTCCGTCAAGTCTGTCGTGCAACCTCCGTCCCCTCTATGACATGACAATCTTTCGTCTTCGACTTCAACCTGCTTCCGTCAGTGGACCCGGCAATCTATCGTCTTTCAACTCTCAACTGGCCTCCATATCAAGTCAAGTCAATCTTTCAACTTTCGACCGGCCCCAATCGGCGAAATGCTTTCTGACATCCATGCATCCCGATCCACCTGTTTTTATCCATGTCTCACTCACACACCGTCGATTTCACCTTTAACCGATGCTACTGTCCATCCACCTGCTCCAGTGCTTCATGACTCAATTTGGATTCCGTCGAAAAGAATTCTGTTTTTTCCCCGCACTCGGCACGACCTCCATCGGCCGCTCTCAACGCCTGCCGTGTAGGCTAACGTCCACCTCCATGTCGGCTGCCGTCTCACGTCGCGCCGTGTACACCCGATTCAACGACTTTTGGGACTGCTATTCCCGCTTATTCAGCGACCCTAGTCATCCACGCAACGCTCGACCTTGTTTTCCGACCGTTCCCAAGCTGTCTGGCAACTTTCTGCCACCCTTGACACCCCTATCGAATCATGTCCATTTTTCTTTTATTGTCTTTCGAGGCCCTCAACCCGTTTTCATCGAAGCCACACTTCTCTTCATGACTTCTGCCACCCTCCTCGAGAGCGTCCTACCTCCGCCCACGTAAACACCCAGCTTCTGTTTCTCTTCAAACGTTCTTGACTGTTCATCCTCTGTTTAGTACATTGTCTATCATAGAACAACGGATCGATACACACCCCTCCGATGCACTGTCGATTGGTCACGTAAACGTTGTGTTGTGTATAATCTGGTGAGACTATCTCTCGCACTCCATATGCATCTTATGTTTATTAGCCTAATAAACAATTAACTGCTCGCATCAACGTGATCACAACTCATCGCTTTTTCTCGCTCCACCTCGAACATTCCATCTTAACAACGCCGTAGTTACATTGTCGCATTCTCTTCTCCTTGACACTTATCTCTTCTCGCACCCCTTCTCTACAGCGCCCCGCAGATTCTGCCTCTTCAACGATATTTCAACCTTTACCAAAAAAATAATAATTTTCCCCACCCTTCCACTAAATTATACATAAAAAAAATATTCGAACTTAAACCTCTCATCTTCCCTTCCTTTTACAAGATCCCTCCTTACAACCCTTCAACCCCTTCATACGGCCCTTGGCCTCTAGTGAGGTTCTCCTCTATCCCTCCTTGCACTTCTCATCTGTCTCGAGCTCCCCCATCAGCTGGTCTCGCTCGCTACTTGTTGCCATCAACCTCGCAACTTTCAAAGTGTTAACTTTGATTCTGCGCTCTTCTTCCATCATGGGGCCGAGATTTCGTGGAGGCAAATCATTGGAATCCGGACTTTGCCAGAAACCCGACATCTGCACTTGTGCTGCCATAGTTTCAAAGATAGTGAGGTACTATCCACATTCTGCCTGCCAGAAGCACCTCCTGTGCGACTACGAAAATAATCCCTGGTCAATCTGTCTCTCGATTTCTGCCAGCGATTGGCCCCTCATTTATATAAAAAAAAATCGCGCTGCAAAAATTAGGTCCAACCAGATCAGAGAAAATCAAGCCAGGGAACGTGCCGCCAAGACCACCCCCACTACGGACACTTCACAATTCCTCCCATCTCTGATACCTTCAACCTCTTCGGGGTCTTTTCACGCCTCATCTTCAAAAAAGGAACTTACAGATAAGGCCAAAGTCTCTACCAAAACAACAAGCCCCATCCCTCTTGAGAATTTACCGACATGGTACCTAACTGCTACCTCCGAAACAGTTTAACCAAATGTTACTCCAGTGATCACAACCTCATCTCAACCAAATCCACCATTACCTCCCACTTCTACTGCACCTCCAAGTAATCACAATTCATCCTTCGGATTGGACTCAAGTCCTCCTACACCTATCAAACATCCAAATTTCAATGACAAATCCGTCTTACGGAAATCAATTTGTCATCGTCTTGACCTCAACACTAAAGAACTTTCACGCCTAAAGAAAAACTGTGCTCCGGGCTCACATTACATAGCCGAACTTGAAACCAAACTTGCCAATGCCGAGAAAACCATCGCTGCCTATAAACTTAACATTACTAACCTGACAACTAGCAACAATCATCTACGACGGAGAGTCGAACTGGCTGATTCCAAATTCTGTAGACTGTTCTGCCTTCTTCATTCAAATTTGCGTAAGCAACCAATTTTTAAAATCCACCGACCACAGCCCTCGGCGAAACACAAAATTTCGCTGGTTCACCAATAGCACTCAAACCGTTGTGGTAATGCCACGTCTCCAATATCAACTTGGTTCCGTTATCATCGCCTGAATTAGAATCATCGCCTATATCACGGCCTGAAATAGAATCCATAAACAAACCACCAAGACTTCCCATCTCATCCGTCAAGAACATTTCAAAATCGCCCAAGAGCGGATCCGTGCAAACCAAGCCATACCCCCGGAACAAAACATCGCTCGCCATGTATGGCAATGGGACAATGCCCCCTATTTCCAATCTTCTAACGGAGAAATGAAGAAGTTATCACTCACCCGCACTCGGCAACTAACATGCATTGACTGCCGAGCTCAGGGCAAAGGCTATTCCTTCACCTTCTCTTCGAGGCCTTAATTTTTCAATCCTTCATGAATTCCATACTCAACACCTCTCGTTGGCCTGGAATGGACACTTCCAGGAATCTCGGCTACATTTTTTCGCAACATTCAATGAGCTAGGTCGTATCAAAGACTGTCACTTACGCAAAACCAAAAATCGTCCAAGTCCCACAATTCAAACTTACAAATTTTGGACTATCTACTGATAGTCTTCTTCAAGCAGGAGTCATGAGACTTGCACAACAACAACAACCACCAACGAACTTTGCTAAGTCCACTACATTCAAATTTCTGTCCTCTTTCCCAGTGAGCCTTGGAACTCGGTCAGCTCTCAAGTTCAATGTCTGAGTTGGCTCCCTCATCAATACTGGAGCTGTTGCTGAATGAAGGTAAGAATTTTTCCCTGCTTTTCGTCAGTTTTTGAATCATCAACATCACCATCTCCCAGTTGTCTCCCCGGTCTCATTCTGGAGCGAAACTAAATTAAACTTTGAAAAATAAAGTTTAATGCATGAATGCGCTTTGCCACCCTTAAAATTTTTCCAAATTCTCAACCCCCCTCCCCTCAAAAAAAAAAGAAGAAACCGAACATCATCTCCTCCACCTCTTCAAACATGATCTCTGTCTCATCCCGACCTCCAGGAACTCAAGACCTCTGTCACCAGCTCGCCTCAGCCAGATCTATGCCATGGGATTTTCAAACTGCACTTTGGAAGACAACCCTTCAACTCCTAGACACCAGCACGGACACTCCAGCATGTCGTCAAGGTTAGCCTCCCCCCTCCCACCCCTTAAAACAATACAATTAACACCCCCCCCCCCCCCTTCTCTTCATCGATCAAAGCTCGCCCCAGACATCCTAATCGACTCGCTTCGCCAATGGAACGTTCCCTCGTATTGTAGATAGCATTTGAGCATTACATCTGCTAAGACCAGTCGCAGACAGCCTCAGCGCATTGAAATCTGCTAAAAGACTGTCTCATTGGGAACCCAGCTCACACCAGTGGTTGACCAGGTCAACTGTAAATGCAGAAATTTACAGATAGTGGATATTTTCCTCGCCGGCGACTAGAAACCCCAATTTTACCTGGCGGGTAGGTCAAAATTGATTTTTTATTGCCTAACGGAAAATATACACAATCTGTAAACCCGCCCTACCTCCCCTCTTGAGTCACCAACATGGCATATCGAGAGGAAAAGTAGATGGCTGGCTACCACCATGGCAGCATTTCTGGAGGGTCTGCGCATGCGCAGCTGGGTAGCTGAGCTGGGCATAGCCAGAGAGTTTTGCAGGGTAACAGAGCATCAGGAACTGAATGCAGAAATTTACAGGGGGTGTATATTTTTCCTTAGGCAATAGAAACCAATTAAAAACACTTATATCCAAAAATGCTCACCTTGAGATTAATGCTTAGTATTGTTAATGTTATGTGGTGCTACATTGCTAACATTTAACCAACACTTTATGAAGATTCATTGTAGGGCCGGTTTGCCATTTCTCACGCCCCATGTAGTTAAAATTCACTTCGAAACAGAAATTGGATCCCAGGGTTGGAGGGTCTCTGAATTTTTATCAACTCAGCCTCTCGGATGTGGTGTTGAATAGCCAGGGACTCCAAGCGTCTCAGATGAAAATCTCTGTTCGAGTTAGGTATGAGCAGGATTTTTGTGCCTTCCCAGTCAATACAGGCTTGTGTTTCCATATGGTGTGCAACAATGCCATTCGTTTTTACCTCTCTTCGGGTTTCAGCCAATTGTTGCTTAATTCGGGTTCGCACACCTTTCCAGGTCTCACCTACGTAAATAGCACTGCAGTCACCACATGGAACCATTTAAACAGCTTCCCTCATGTCGACGATCGTTTGCAAGGATTCTTCCTCACACTCGCCAGTCTCACCGTGTCTTCTACCTCCAGTCTCCAGTGGTGTTATCATCTTGACTAGGTGGTGTTTTAACCTCTTAAGAGTTCTTTAACAAACATGAAAAAACCGTTCTTTTGGAGCAATTCTTGGACATTATTCATCACACCCTTCAGGAAGATCTGTGCAATCCTTGGCAATGATTTCTCATCAGGTGCACCTCGTCTGTTTACCAATGCACTGCTCTCTTATCACTACAGCCTTCTTTATCATATCGTTCAGGCACCCAGGTGGGTACCGAAATGCCATGACCCTTCCTTTTGCTTCCTTTTGTATAGATGTTGCTTTGCTACCTCGAGGTCCGTCGACTGTTTCACTACCCAATTGAGCTCATTCTGGGCAATTGCTTTTAGTTGCCCTACAGGGTGACCACAGCAGAATGAGATCCCCCAGTCTGTGGCAGTGGTTTTCGATATAGGTCGTATACAATTTTTCCATCATCTTGTCTCTTCAGGAGAACATTAAGAAACGGGAGCTGCCCATTTTTACCTTCCTCAAACGTTAAGTTCAACTCCTCGGTCCACTCCACGCATTCAACACTTGTTGCATATTGTTGGCTTCATCTTTCTTGAAAATCCAGATAGCATCGTCGACAAACCTCCTCCACAACTCAACATGAGTACCATCGAGGAGTGACTGAACATCGAGAAGTTTCCCCGCATATGTTCATTCGGCACATCAAACCTTGAGGTGAACTTCAGATCCAGGTTCAGTACACTTAATTCCGCCTGCAAGAGGTTTTGCTAGATAAGTTCACAACATCAGGAACCTCTTCCTCAACCAGTTCAGTACATGATTTATTTGTCCCCAGCGTCATTTCGTACGTGAGCCAGTGCCCACCCAGACTCAGGTTTTGGCCCAAATTCTCAATGGCAGGACCTGCAAGTTCACTGAAGCACGTCATATGGTACCTTGATCGGTTTTACAGAAAGAAGGTAACGACATCTATTGATTAGCTTCCACAACAGTGAGTGTCGTTTAAGTACAAACAGTATAATCGGTTCGGATTTCAGAACACCCGTTCCCTAGCACTAACGCTGCCTTGTCATATTAGGTAAAAAAAAA
>JAHWFP010157394.1:29158-46830 GCA_023313725.1 Lithobius niger | reverse complement strand
CTGGCAGAGCTTAGAGCAGCCACTTGTAGTAGGCATTGCCTGCAGTATACCTAATTTCAGCCTTTTCATTGGCTGAATGTGTGCACGATTATGCTGTGTGCATCTCATACCAATCTAAGCGTTAATATAGATGTATTTTTTTTTTATGGAGTTGGCAGATATTAACCAACTTTCAAATTCTTATGCAGTCAGGCAGAATGTTAGGCTGGAATTTGTTTCAATTAATAATCAAAGCAAACCCCTGAAGCTACTTGAAAATGAAAAGAAGGAACTAAAAAAAAAAAAAAACTGCGAGAAGAAAATGAATGACCTAACTTACCTGATGTCACCAAACAATTACTAGCAACACCACGACACAGCACACGGGGCAACATTTTTTATAAATGTATAGAAAATGTAATATGCCACATTAAAACGAAACAAAACAATCTAAGCAAAAGGCAGCGAGTGAATACAAATTTGACAATGTGTCACTGGCCGAGCCAAATATCACACCAATGAGATATCACTCACATCTAGCTTTGCCGGGAGAATAACATGGTATGCAAAAGTATGACGAATTAGAAAACAAAAACGAACTCTTTTGAGTTTAATTGAGCCATAGTCAAAACAACAAAGGAACACGAATAGGCTATAAGCTTTTCTGTTAGATTTCAGACACCACAATGAAGCTGAAGTGTTAAGTCCACGTGAAACCTTACAGCTGTCCTCAACCATTGCAACCATCAAGACAAAATATTTCAAATGTAGTCTTCACAGGTTTTACATTTTGAACATGGTAGATAAGTTAATGATCGGTGTCTGCAATAGGGTAATGAACTGAAAGGAGACGACTTGACTGAAGAAAACTAAAAAATTATTTTAAAAAAATGGTGGATTATGATTGTGATGTGTGTAATGTGTTCGGCTTTGTGTATGTATCTGAGTTTTGTTAATTGCAAGCTAGATGGTTTAAAATTTAACCAATATAAGAAATATATTACTCAGTAATCTAAGTATTACGAAACAAAGCCATTTTTTTTATTATTTCTGTTATTACACCAAAGTATTTGAAAATTGGGCACTAATTTTACCTGCATTTTGTTGAAACCTGATGTAATAATGTATTAATTTACTGTTGGTTTCTGGTATTTGCAGTGTTTGTCTTTTTGGTGGCTGCAATGGTTGAGGACATCAGTAAGGTTTCACATGGAATGAACACTTCAGCAACATTGTGGTGTCTGAAATCTTACACGCAAGCTGTACCTTTGCCGTTTTTGCCTTAAACATCAAACGAGTAGTTCGTTTTTGTTTTCTAATCAAATGTAATTCTCAGTACGATTAGAAAAGAGGAGAGCTTAAAAAAAAATAATTACTCTCATTTGATGAATTTGGACCAATTTGACCCTCCACCAGTAACAGTCTTGTCACTTTGTCACCTCAAACACTTTCAAGAGGCTTTTGGCTCCCTGCAAGGCAATTGTTGGCTTCACGTCCCAGACTGACAAGCATCAAATTTGCCGCCCATTACAACTTTGGATCACCCCAAAAATGACTCGAAGGTGGCATTGACATATGTAGTGGTACTTCGTTCCCACGTCCACCAAGAATCTCTTCCTATTCTTTCACGTCTAGCGGCAGATTGGTCCCAAGCTTTGGGGATGGAGCTTTAAGGCGGCTTGCCACCAAAGTAAAGTTTGCAGTATTCAACGCTAGCACTTGTTCACATCAAGCAAAGGAATACGCAAAGATATATCTTTTCACACAACAAACATGCCTCGTGCCTCCTTATTGAGTATTAATGCAGTACGTCCTCGAGCACCTGGCAGGAAGGTGCGAAGGTTGACAATATTACTGCCACTAGATGGCGCCACGGTAGAATATGAAGGATCTACCGTGGCGCCATCTAGTGACAATAATATCGTTAATTTGTACAGAATGCTCCCAGGTGCATGAAGACATACCATGTTGTCATTCAATATTAATGGCATGCAGCTTGTTTACTACGTTATTAGAAATTTCTTTGTGCATTCCTTTGTTTGCAGCACGCAAGCGCTAGCCAAAACTCAATGGGGCTGGACACTGCAGACTTTCATGTGATGGCAACCCTCCTTTAACGCGTGACCTGACTAAACACTTATTCAGTGCAAACAACAAACGTCCTAACGCTCTAATTAACAAGGTTATAAACAGTAAAGCCCGTCTATTTGATGTTTTCGTAGCATTGCAGAAGGTACCACTGACAAGGCCTTTTATTGAGGAGGCTTTGGTTCGTTCAACACGGGGTAGAAATTAGGTAACATTTGCGTTCGGAAACTGAGCAACGGGGCTAGAATTTTTCACGGGTACGCACACGTGACAGAGACTGTCAGTTTACCAGTTCACAACAAGATTGGCAAGATATTCACACTCAGAACGGTTGCTGCAATTTTAACAAAATACCCTTATTTACCCTTGTGAAGCAAATTGTTTGTAACTTAATGAAGAAATTGCGAACCTGCTTGTCGGCCCGGAGGGGAAGGGGGGTTAGAACGGAGTAACCAGAAACTGAAGAATCTTCGAGCAGAGATGTCACGCGCAAGCCGTAACACGTTCCCTGACTGCAAAGAACATTTGCGGGGTTAAAGTGGCACTATCACTGATTGAAAACCGTTCGCAAATACCCTGGCGCCATCTAGCGGCAGTAATATTGTTAACCTGTACAGCTTGTTGTTCCCAGGTGCACGAGGACGAACTAAATTTTCACTCAATAAATGAGAAGGCTTGTGGCTTGTTTGTAATGTCAAAAAAGAAAAGATATTGTGCATTCCTTCGCTTGTTGCAAGCAAGTGCTAGATATGCTAGATGTTGGCAGATTATGCCTACTTTCAATCGGTGATAGTGCCACTTTAACCGGTGGATCCCATGATTCATCTGAACAGCCATTAACCCCCCCCCCCTCAAAAAAAAAAAACGAGACGACAAGAAACCTGTGGTGTTGGTGGACATCTGCTAGACTATAAATTAGAACTGCAATTCAAATCTGAGACAGCGTAATTTAGAACCATAGTGATCAACAAACCGGAGTGATTAAGAAACGGTAGCAATTGACAGAAAATTGAAACTAATGATCTGATCTGTTCTTCCTTCCTCTCCCACCACAACATTGTATTGCGAAGCAGTGGCGCCCAAGGGGGAGGAGGAGAGGAGGGGGGGGGGGGGGGGAGCCAGTGAGGAGCAACTCCTCACTGGCATTTTAGGGGGGTGGGTGGGAAAATGTCGATGTATTTATTATGTAACAACATCACACCACCAATCAGCACAACACAACATAACCCGCAACACAACACATAAATCCAGAAAAATAAAAAAATAAATATGTTTTAGTTTATAATTTTATGCACAGTTGAATATTGATAATTGGAAACGAAACAGAACAGTATCCTGATGCAGCACCGGGAATAGAAATACATTAAACATTATACATTATACAAAAGTGCGTGTGTTTTTTTGGGGAGGAGGGCTTGTGTGACAACACAACCACTACAACCACTAGTCCAAGTCGGAAACATGAGTACAGTTTTTAAACAGGGGGGCGGGGGGGACTCCACACTTGACCAGAGAGGGATAGGCACCACTGCTCTACGCAGTAAGCGAAGGACATCAAACTATTACGTGCACGTATCATTACATTTACGACCCACATGTCCTCCCTGATCGCGGCGAGAATAACCCGAAACTGGGATGGGCGAAAGAAAGGAAGATGATGTTAGACATCCATGGCATGTTTATGGCATGTGTAACTTAACGACTCGGGTTCCTTTAGACCCGTCAATTTTTACTAGCTTCATTTTATTTTTATTGTAAACTATGCATTTTATTTACTTAAGCACAGTGTAGTTTTCTTTTTTATTTGTGCAATTTTACTTTCGGGCTAGGTGTCAGTGGCTGCCAAGTCCATCCATGGACCCATTCGTTCTCGTTACGAATAAAAATTATTACTATTAACCACAAACATCGAAACAGCCAGATGCGGCTAAGGCCAAAAGTCAATTAAAAGGAAAAAGGGAAAACTAAAAAAATGATTCAAATTATTAGGACAATAATGCAGGACAATGATGCAATTAGGCTATCAGTTGAGAGACAAAGCTAAAATAAATATCATGTGATTTCAGCCACTGGATGCGCAGATTCAGTGACTGAGGCCAACAAAAATCACCGTTTGTCAGCCAGTGTGCGTAAAAATTGGATTGATGAAATTTTATTCCGTGAAAGCGATTCTTAGCCAGTGTGTGCGAAAATGGGAGTGGGGAGGGAGTTGGGAATGAGAGTGGGGAGTTGGGAGTAGGAGTGAGGGAGTGGGGAGTGGGAGTGAGGGGGCGGGGAGCGGAAGTGGGGCCGGGAAGGGGGGAGTGAATCTGTAAACTTGATTCATGACCGGCCCCGTGCGTAGCACGGGCTTCCTCTAGTAAATAAATAAAAACCTATCAACATTTGCAACTAAATTGATATTTCCTACTAAATTAACCATCCCTCTTTTGAAAATACACGTACGATGAAAGAGAAAAAAAAGAAACGTTTATTTTGAAGTCGAGGTAAAAAAAAAAAAAGCTTACTTTTTCGTTAACGGTCACTCAAGAATCTATCGTTTAGATATTTCGAGCTTTGAATAAATTTGTAAAATAGCATCACACCGTGACGGGTACCCAACCGCCAGTATAGAGCAGTGACATTTGCCGCCATATTTGCACCAGTATGGGTTTTGGAGGGCATAACTACAAGGTGCACTACATAAAAATGGAGGGAAAAACAACGGAAGAGCGGATTTCTTAGGCTTAAAATAACGTTGTTTTCTCCAACAACAAAAATCGCGCGTTTTAGGTCTAAAAAATCACTCTTCACAGCATCGGCTTCAGTATGACGCCCTTCTGTTTCTCTCTGCAGTGCCCCTTGCAGCTAACCCATTATAACGCTCTAGCATATAGTTATATACAATAATACTACGTCGTGTCACTGCTCTATAGAGAGAAATAGGACAGTATAAATGCTTGTCTTTTACGAAACGAACCGAAATCATTGCTTGTTGGGTGACATTTCTTATTTGCCTTGTTGGCCAAAGGAGCTCATGGAAATCAAGCAACAATACTCCTGCGAGGGTAACAATGGCAAAGCATATCAATAACAACAATAATTGGGTTCGGTGGTTGGAACGGCACGTTGCCTAAAGACGCCGGTTCACCATTTCGATAGCGTTACGGCTGCGGGTACAGGCTACGGGTTTAACCTCTTTCACTCTGGTACGGAACCAATTTTTTTTTGTAAGCTATTCGGAACCTTTTATTTTACGATGACGGTAACTGTGTTTGTAAATATGTTTTTCTGCAGTGTATTAGGTGCCTGATGACGGGGGGGGGGGCCCCCCCCCCCAGGTGCGGGAAGAAATATTGCTTTGTGCTTTAATGAATGTGACCGGGAAGCAAATTTTGGAGTCGACCCATAATATTCAAGCAAATTTGAGCTTGAAAGACAAAGCACCCAGTTCATCACCCTTAGTAAAAGACATGAACCCACGAACCGATCCAAACCATTACGAATTACTTCAGTGGGACCCTTAGTCAGTAACGATTGCTCTATTACCGTACTATGCAATACTAGCAGTCGTAACCCAGCTTTGCCTGGGGTTTTGGTTCGCCTGTGGTTGTTTTTCCAGTTTTCGCTCGGTGTTGCCTGTACGTTCGCCAAGACGCGTAATTTTTCTTCCTGCAATACTCCCTTTTCCTCCCATCTTCTCCAATTCTCCTCTCTCTCCCAGTCCTCCTACCTGACCGGCCGTACACCTTGTCGCTGGTAACATGTAGTGGTCGACTTTCCAAGCTGGGCTCTTTTAACCAAAGCCCGCTGAGATAGTAGCTGCGTTTCTCGCTCCACGATCGGAGTGGAGCGCAGCTACTATCTCAGCTGGCCTTGCTTTTAACAGTATTTTTTTTTTTATCGGCTCTTAGCTTATACAATATTACAATATAAAACAATGACTTTGCTCAACTCAATCAATTGTCGATTCCATCTCTTTTGCTTCGGCTCTCATTTTTGGCTTGCAACAATGTATGTACATACAACAACGACTTCCTCGATACAATCAATCCTTGACTCTAGCAGCTTTGCTGTCACCTTTTTTGTTCTGAAACTTTGGTTTATTAGTAAAAGCAGTAGCATGTACTGTTAAGTTTTGACCTCGGTTTCCCATGTTAAAGCCGAAATTTCGATCCTTAATTTCTCCGCCGTCTTTCAACATTTTCGTCTGAAATTTGGTATATGAGTTTCGAGGGACTTGCCCAACACGTGTACCAACTTTTATTAATTTCCGATTCATCACATTGGAGATCTGGACCTAAGCTGGGATCGTGAGTTTCATTTCTGTCTTATTAGAAAACAAAAACGAGCTGGTTTGATGTTTAAGGTAAGGTTTAACTGATCCGAAGTCAAAACAGCAAAGTAACACAAATAAACTTTCCTGTAAAGTTTCACATACCGCAGTGTTCCTGTACTGTTTAGTCCACGTGAAACCTACTGCTGTATTCACATGTTTTTACATCTTTTACTTTAAAACATGATAGATCTGATTGCTTCATTCTAATTGGCTAAACGACATCGCTAAAAAATCGTAAAAACCATGTTTTTAGTGTGTAGTACAGAACTGCGGATTAACTAATTCAGGGTACGTGCGACTCCTTGAAAACCTGAAAATGTCGTTGAAAAGAAAAATGAAATACCAGTCTTGAAGTCTTGAATATGAAATCTTGCAAAGTGGTGTATGTATCAATAGGATGATGGAAAGGAGGCGACTTGACTAGAATAATGCTAAAAAATTTAAACCGAAAGTAGGCGAGTGTGTAGCATATATTATACATTATATTATTCTTAACAACAATTTTGAAAGGTGGGATATGGTTTTAATTTTGTTTAATG
Organism: Lithobius niger; assembly: GCA_023313725.1. Lineage (NCBI taxonomy): Eukaryota > Metazoa > Arthropoda > Chilopoda > Lithobiomorpha > Lithobiidae > Lithobius > Lithobius niger. The sequence continues at coordinate 39,906 of JAHWFP010157394.1, read as the reverse complement.
GTTGCATACAGCAGTAAGGTTTCACGTGGACTAAACAGTTCAGGAACACTGCGGTACATGAACCCTTACAGGAAAGTTTCTTTGTGTTCCTTTGCTGTTTTGACTTCCGATCAGTTAAACCTTACCTTAAACATCAAACGAGTTCGTTTTTGTTTTCTCATTGTGTAAGATACGACAACAATAATGTAAGCAAGTCCCTAATTAACAACGCTAAAAAGTAAAAAAAAAAAAAAAAACTTAAGGGTGACGTCTGGCCGGACCCCCTTCCTTTTCCTCTCCTCCCTTAGCTACTGAGACTATAATACAAGTCAACTCAACAACCTAACAGAATTGGATAATACTAGAAATATTACCGTTCATTGAGTTAACTTGTTTTATAGTCTAAATAACTAAAGTAGGAAAACAAAAGGAAGAGGGTTACATCAATTTGATTGATAACATTGTTCGTAATTTTTATGTCAATCATTTGAAGGGGAAAATGGAAATTCGTGTATCTTTCTTGTGACCCACTCCAATCTTATCAGTGTAAGAACAAATTAGAACAAATTAGAATTAGTGTAAGAACAATTAAAGATTGCGATTTGTGATTTTGTTTGGTAGTTGGTGTTTCCTGTATTTCGGTATTGTTATTCAATATCTTTATACCAACATTTCTTCAAGAGATCGCTGCAAGTTGCTCGCGGATGCATTTCCGTTTTGTGACTCTTGTGGGGAATTCCTGTGGGGAATTCCTGTGCGAGCAGGGTGGAGCCTTTGGAAACTTGGCTTTCCTGCAGTGCGCGCATAGCAGCGTCTCCGCGGACGCCGAAACTAACCTTGGAGGGAAAGGTTCACCTCGGATTTAAAATTCGGGGGAACCAATGAGATTGTGACAAATCGAGGAATTAGTAAAATACTCCATCCTGCACGCAATGGCCCAAAAATAATGGAGTTTGACCAGTCAGAGAGTGCGTTCCGACCCAGACGTAAACTTACGCTGACCCACCCATGGGTCAGATGTGAAGTTAGTAGCGACCCGTCCAATGGCTCGGACGTGGTTATGTTAACATTAGAAGAGAGTGACAGAAAGTAAACGGGTCAAGTCCCGAAGTCGCAAAGGTTAGTGGAATTAACATAATCATTGTTTTCATGTGTGATGGATTTTTTTTTTAGTATTTTAAGATACATTTTTGGTTATTCTGTGTATTGTGGGAGTTTTTTCTTTTACCTATTTTTGTTGGGTCGAATGGAGTTTTGGAACCGGGTCATGGTTGTGATCTTAAAGGCGCTTTTTCACCGTTTCACCGTAGAATCCTCGAGCAATATATAGAAAACTAGCCACATCGCTCGCTAATTCGGTAGCTCCGTTGGCGTCGTCTCAGTTCGCTCAAGGAGGTTTGCCTGAACAAACTATGACGTCATGAACAAACATCATACGGGTAAAAAAAACTTTGACGTTAGTTTTTCAGGTTCTTTCGCTTATTTGAGGGTGATAATATCAAGTTACAGCGATGAAAATAGGCCTATTAAAAGCGAAATTTAATTATCTTTTGTTTAGTCCTACTCCCATCTTTGTAGGTGCTTTGGTTCCAGAGGAGTAGAGGTACAAACACGCACGCACGTACATCATACGATTTTAATTCGTGTATCCAAGCCATATCCTTTGCTTCGCTCACTCCACTGGCGTCGATCCATGTTTCATGCAACCATGAGCATCAGAAAATCGATATACTGATTTTTTTCAACGCAAACTAATTGCAAGTATTGCTCACAGTTCGTCCATTACATTCCTTAGCGCGTCGGCATTTAATCTACAACACTCAAAATATACGATTTGTTTGTTTGGACGTTTGTACGTCTTCTCTTCCAGAAGTAATCCCCTACGAAGGTGAGAGATGAGAGATCGAGAGAGAGCAAAGCGAGACACACTTTGAAAAGGTTTAGTTTACGTGGAAATCGCTTGCTTTGCTCGCTCAATCCACACACTGCCGTGCTTCAGAAACACGAAAGTTTGGCACCCTTTTAAAACCAGATCCATGGATTGATTTTTTCATGCATCAAGTCATTTGATACAAAACCAATATTAAGATTTATATATTGTATGACGCAAAATACGTCGTCATTTTAGGTTATTTTTTGGCGTTATTTTTTTAGGTTTTTTTATGCATTTTTATTCAGATCATCTCAGTGCGTAACTAATAGCTACAAGACGGTTTGTTTGTCACGAATTGTAACCCGTGCGTGAAGACACTATGATGTCATGGACAAACATCCTGAGGGTAAAAAAAAAACTTTGATGTTATTTTTGCAGGATTTTTCGCGTATTTGAGGGTCATAACATCAAGTTACAGCGATGAAAATAGGCCTAACCGAAGCGCAATTTAATTAGCTTTCATTTGGTCCTAATGCCGTGTTTGTAGGTGCCTTGGTACCGGAGGAGTAGAGGTACAAACACGCACGCACATCATCTACATAATTAAAACTAGCGGAGTCGCTCGCTTCGCTCGCTCATTCCGCGTCGTCTCGCTGCGCTCGAGGAGATTTCTTGCTGCAACACTTATGATACAGACGGACCTTCCACATAAAAAACGATCAAGCAAATTATAAGAGTGTAGTATGCGATATCGTTATCTCGAGAGAAGGTCAATATTTTTTTTTACGTCCAAGGAGTCAAGCAAAAAGTTAAGATCAAGCAATTTATCAGAAAAGCGCTGTTTCTGATGACAAACGCTGATTTTCGTTCGCTTCGCTAACTCAATCAGCGCAGACATTTCCTCAGAAACGTGACTGAATCAATGTAACCACCAAGAACCACACATCACTTGTAATTTGTGTTGGTATACACTTTATATGGGTTTTCTTGTTTTACTTATTTTAAGAATAATGTTCTTTACGTTCTGCTCAGTACAGATTTTTCCATGGGCGTCTTATTACTTCCCTTTCTGATGATCCCTCACTTGGAGAAACATCTGCAGAACGTCAGATGTAATCTCCTACGATGCTCCTACGATAGAGCAAAGCGAGACACACATTGAAAAGGTTTACTTTATGTGGAAATTGCTCAGAGTTCGTCCATCACATTCCTAGGCGCGCCTGCATTTCAACTATATCATTCAAAACACACGATTTGTTTGTTTGCACATTAGCACGTTTTCTCCTCCAGAAGTAATCCCCTATGAAGGTAAGAGATGAAACATTGAGAGAGAGTAAAGCGAGACACATATTGAAAAGGTTTAGTTTACGTGGAAATCGATCGCTCTGCTCACGCAATCCACGCACCACCGTGCTTCAGAAACACGAATGTTTGGCGCCCTTTTAAAACCAAGTTTCCATGCATCAAATCCGTTGATACAAAACCAATTTTAATACCTATGTAATATTTAATACAAAATACGTCGTCCGTTTCGGTTATTTTTAGCGTGCATCCTTCTCCAGATCATCTCAGTGTGTAACTAACAGATTCAAGACGATCCAAGGTTCATGTAATTTCTATGTACTGATTGATTATTTCGACGCAAACTAATTGATATTGTTGTTCACAGTTCGTTCGTCACATTCCTCAGCACATCTACATTTCGTATACATCATTCCAAGCGTCCAAACGTATGATTTGTTTGTTCGTTACGTTTGTATGTCTTCTCCTCCAGAAGTAATCCCCTACGAAGGTGAGAGATGAAAGTTGATAGAGCAAAGCGAGCCACACATTGAAAAGGTTTACTTTACGTGGAAATCGCTCGCTTTGCTCGTTCAATCCACGCACCTCCGTGCTTCAGAAACACGAATGTTTGACACCGTTTTAAAACCAAATCAATTGTTTTGATTTTTCCATACATCAATTCATCAATTCATTGGTTCATTGGTTAGTTCAAAACCAATTTAAAGATGTATATGTGGTGTGTTGCTAAATACGTCGTCCGTGAATCCTTTTCCAGATCAACTCTCTTTGCTCGAGGAGGTTTTCATGAACAAACTATGACGTCATGAACAAACATGAAGAGGGTTAAAAAAACTTTGACGTTAGTTTTTCAGGTTCTTTCACTTATTTGTGGGTGATAATATCAAGTTAAAGCGATGAAAATAGGCCTATTAAAAGCGAAATTTAATTATCTTTTGTTTGGTCCTACTCCCATCTTTGTAGGTGCTTTGGTTCCGGAGTAGAGGTACAAACACGCACGCACGCACATCGTATGATTTTAATTATGTAGATCATACGATGTGCGTGCGTGCGTGCGTGCGTGTTTTTACCTCTACTCCTCCGGAACCAAAGCACCTACAAAGATGAGAGTAGGACCAAACGAAAGATAATTAAATTTCGCTTTTAATAGGCCTATTTTCATCGCTGTAACTTGATATTATCACCCTCAAATAAGCGAAAGAACCTGAAAAACTAACATCAACGTTTTATTAACCCGCATGAGGTTCGTTCATGACGTCATAGTTTGTTCAGGCAAACGTCCTCGAGCAAAGAGAGATGATTTGGAAAAGGGTGCACGGACGACGTATTTTGCAACACAACACATATCCATCTTAAAATTGGTTTTATACTAATTGACTTGATGCAGGGAAAAATCAAAACAATAGATTCGGTTTTAAAACGGTGTCACACATTCGTGTTTCTGAAGCACGGAGGTGCGTGGATTGAACGAGCAAAGCGAGCGATTTCCACGTAAAGTAAACCTTTTGAATGTGTGGCTCGCTTTGCTCTATCAATCTTTCATCTCTCACCTTCGTAGGGGATTACAACTGACGTTCTGCAGATGTTTCTCAAAGTGATGGATCATCAGAACGTGAAGTGATAAGACGCCCATGGAAAAATCTGTACTGAGCAGCACGTAAAGAACAATATTCTTAAAATAGAAACAAGAAAACCCATATAAAGTGTATACTAACACAAATTACAAATGATGTGTGGTTCTTGGTGGTTACATTGATTCAGTCAAGTTTGTGAGGAAATGTTTGTGCTGATTGAGTGAGCGAAGCGAACGAAAATCAGCGTTTGTCATCAGAAACAGGGCTTTTCTGATAAATTGCTTGATCTTTTTGTTTGACTCCTTGGACGTAACAAAATAATATTGACCTTCTCCCGAAATAACCGATATCGTATACCACACTCTTATAATTTGCTTGATCGTTTTTTATGTGTTAGGTCTGTCTGTATCATAAGTGTTGCAGCAAAAAGTCTTCTCGAGCGCAGCGAGACAACGAGGAATGAGCGAGCGAAACGAGCGACTCTGCTAGTACGTCTTTAATGATGTCGACTGCGGTAAATTAAAAATAGAACAACACTATTCGCAGCAGCGCCCCGATTTTCATAACTAAAACGAAATCACGCGACCCACATCAGTCTATAGGATGACGGAGAATCTTGAACGTGGCTGCTGTGTTTAGAATATGGGCAACGCTATCGAAATGGTGAACCGGTGCCTTTATTAACGGGTTCAGTGAATTATATTTATACCAGCGAACAAATGGCCATGAAGGTATAAGCTGTATGACAATGATCTGGTGATAGACTGGTTTCCTGTCCGAATCCAGGTCACGTCAATTCAATGAAACGTAAGAACGTAATGGTGGCTTACTGTACTACGTTATTTTCTAAAGTATTATTTTCGCTAATGGCTTATTTCCAACTATCTTTTTATAGTGTCCTTCGTTGAGCCTTACGAGTGTAAGCTTACATTGATTTGTTTCTCCTCTCAATTGCCTATGATAGAGCACATTCGGCCGAATGGAGTCATGGTCATGGTTGTGACGTTAGTAACTGGTTCAGTGAGGTTGGCTATCTGTATGCCAGTGGGCAGTGGTTTAGATTAGAATGTAGATACTCGATATAGCATCTTGTCTCTTCCAGGCCTACGTGGGGCCCAAACGGTTTGCGGCTACTCAGACCTCTGATAATGCTTTGCCGTTGTGCTCGGGGCCGGATTTAAGCTCTTGCCGCCTGTAGGCCTAACCATAATGCGGCTTTTTAATTCTCCAAAACTTCCCCCCTCCCAGACGCTTACGGAATAGTTAATTTAGCCCCCCCCCCCCCCCTCACACCAACCAGCACCTTTCCTAATTTGTATCTTCGTTTGCGATCCATAAAAGTCTGGTAGGCAAAACTAAAGTATGCGTGTTACTGAGCAAAATAATTAAAAGTAGCCTTCTGTTGGCCTTTGATCTTAGATTACGAAATTTTAGGGATTGGCTGCTCATTTTATTTCGCTACTACGATCAACGCATGACAAACAAACCCAACACAGAGTGGCCACACAAAGAAAATTTCGTAAATAACGTAACTACGGTTTAAAGAAAAAGTTTGTATACCGTATTCACCTACCATATAGCACCGATCCAGCGCTCAATCAGTACTGATACAACAATGCTGGATGGCGCCAGCTTTTAGTTAATACATTTTCACGAAAGTCGAAGCACCCGCAAAACTAGCACGAACTATTCTCACGTACATTATTGTTTTTAAGCTGTCATGCCGCCCCTAAAAAGTGCCGCTATAGGCCCGGGCCTCTCGGGCCTACTTATAAATCCGGCCCTGGTTGTGCTGCTTCGTGGCAAATGCTTTAGCAGAGGTATTAGTAGCCGCAAATACCGCTAGGGCCCCGTGTAGGATTGGAAGAGGCAAGATGCTATATCTGTACCTTCTAATCTACGGCAGTGGCTATATCGGTAAAGATGGTATGGCAGTAATCTGGTGATGGACTTACTCATGTGGAAAACGTGCGTTAAAAATTACTCTGTGTCGGTTATTACCTAAAAAACACGTATAAAAAATTTCACTTGAGCTGCGAATAGCTCAAGCATGTGTCAGCTCACAAAGTAGCATTTAAATGACCTTAAAGGCGCCTGTTCGCCAGCGTTGCCCATATTGCCCAGCATCCATGTTCCAGATTCTCCGTCATCCAATAGGCTGATTTGGGTCACGTGATCTCGTTCTAGTTATGAAAATCTGCGAATAGTGTTGTTCCATTTTTAATTTACCGCTATTTTTTTTATATTGCTCGAAGATTCTACGATGCTGCATCTAAGAGTTGAAAAGGTGAAAAGGCGCCTTTAAACCGAGGCACTCGTTTTGTTTCACAAGCAAAGGCCGACTGAAGTAGAACTTACGTATCTTACCACTCCGCTCCATGCATGTTCTGGCACGTGCAGGGAAGTTAATGACTGTTAGCACTGCTTTGGTAAACAAGATTTAGGCGATGTTAAATCAACTGGCCTAGAGCCAGAAAGGGAATCTGCAGCTTCTATCCCAGACGACCTTGTGACAAGCGGTAGAATGCAAAGCCAGAGTTACAACATGAATACTCGCACGTCCTACGAACGTGTATGCATTTATAAGCTGCTGACAAATTGACAGAAAGTAAAGAAAGTGGTAGTTCTGGGTTTTGCTAAATATAAACTCGAGTTTTGAATGTTAGCGCAACTCTCTTCCTAGGGCAACTAAGACCCCGCACTTTACAATATTCCAATAATTCTCTTAATTAGTGATTAGCTTCTTGTCAAGGTCTAGTTTGAAGGTCAAAGACTGTCAAGGTGTGGTTTGTAAGCAATCCCGAAGCCAAAATGCTACGTTGAAGCAACGATATTCATCGAACGTTTGCTGAATTTATTAACATAATGTTTTCTTTTTTAAATGAATGCTGATACGAAAGTGGATCTGTAACATATTCAAGTGAAAAAGTGAAAAAAAAAACAGAAAAAAAAAACAGAAAAAAACAAGACCGCACTAACACTGCGTCAGCAATTCGACGTTTGTTTGGTACAGAAATACTGGCGGAGGATAGAAAATTAATGTGCGATTGACGTATGCAGTTGGGAAGGCAGCATCACTGCATCAGGACACTACTATACATTCTAAAAGCGTGGCGCACTAAAAAGTATACATCTTGCACATTATATTGAAAAAAAAAACAGTCTCCTAACTTTTGCTGCTACAATACGGCAAATGAGCGATCACGTGATCATGTAAGAAACGACCAGATAAGAAGTTTCCATCTGACGCTATTATTTTTGTTAAAAAAAACCCCTGAAAATTTCATTGCTTTACAGCTTCCCGTTCTCTTCGTTCTTTTTCATCAGGCTTTTACACTTTTTAAATCTACGAACACCTTACTTTACAGTAAATCCAGCATTAAATGGAAAGGGGGGAGGGATCGTACTACACTGACTCACTGAGGGTACGTAAGGTTCATTACTTTAAATTTATTTTAATTTATTTTACACACGAAAACGTCACGCCACAATTTCATGTAGCTAGGTTTTGTTTAAACTTTGATGCTTAATTTTTGTTGTACACTGGATTTACTGCAAATCCAGTTTTTTTTAGAACAATCCTCCACGCACGCCAGTATTACACGCAATTCAGCAGACGTAATTCCCAGTTTCCCGCCCCGACGTCCAAATGTTTTTTTTCTCGTGGTCGTAAACTGGGAACGTGGAATTCTACGTTAGCGAATTCCCTTTCGCGAATTTCTACCGGATGAAGGTACATGCAGATATATACAAAAAGTGTACGCAGATGTACAAATGAATTAACACGCCGTAGCTTGGCGGGAATCCTTAACAAGTTTTGTTTTAGGGTAGATTCATTCTAGAGTTGCGCTTTTCAAATCGTGTGTTTTTTAACACCAGAAATGTTTTTATCCATACGACGCACCTTTGCTTGATGTAGTTCCGCTGTAGTTCATAACAGTTGGCGCTGATTATTCCCCCTCTCTCCCGCCTACGAGTCGTACAACACAGTTTCGCCTCCAACCCAACTCCCCCCTCCCTCCCCAAGTTATAATTTGGTATTGCGACTCATATGTACGTTGATCATCGTCGAAAACGAAATTTCTTAAAATTACACGGTAAATAATTACATTTTTCTGTGACGCAAATTAATATTATGATAAAACTTCGTTTTAATTAATATAAATAGTCAGAGCGATGACGTCACAAAACCGAACAACCTCGACGTTTTCCGTGCGGTTTTCCGACGTAGCTTCTAACCGAACCTCGACCCACATTTTCCCGAAGTTTTTCAACACGGCCACTGCCATTTTTTGCTAAAATTTGCGAAGAGCACATGTGTAATGTTGACGTCATAACACTCCGTGTACTATGGACGACGGTTTCGCGTTGAAAGACCTCGTTAGAGTTCAAATCTCGAAGCTTTATTCTGTAGTGCATAATACCTTTTGAGCTTCTACTCTGCAACTCACCCACCCCTCGACTTTAAGTTCCTGGGATCATAATTGAACAAATGTGTCTGGTTTTTGAGGTGATGTGGCTAAACTGATTTGCCTTTAGCCCTTTTTTTGGGCACAACCACATTAATACGACGTGTGATACGTTGAATTAAAAAATGGGAACAAGATGTAAATCTAGACACACGCTGGTATGTCGCACCAAGTTAGGCAACAAACATCACAACAAACATCATATCAATTCAATTGTAGAGGTTGTAAACCATTGTAGCGCAACGCCATAGCGTCAGTGTCTTATATCCTGAAGCATAGTTGGGCACATTTCAGGTACTTGGATAAAAATAATAATGAGGTACAAAAGCTTAAATTCTGTTGAAATCGAGAGCAATGACCCACCTGACAAAAATTAACACGTGTAGGAATGCCAGCTAAGCTTCTTTCAATGCAAAATCTGACCCTCAATAACGTTACAAATGGGTTACTACTAGCCTAGCTAGAGTCCGCTCATCCCCATGTTAAATCCCATAGGGTGATTATTCATCGCTACCGAGAAAACGGGAAGGCTTTCAGCTATGAAATTGGACGAATGGGTGCGAACTGCTTACCTTTTATGGTTTGGAGCGAGGGGGTGTAACGGGGATGGCTTGGGAGGGCGCGTAAGTACGAAAATATTGTTATAACCATTGTATTGTCGGCATCGTCTCTCATTGGACAGCCAAAGTTCGGACAATGACAACGTGTATAGATACTGAGGTGCGTGCCTAGACACACGCTAGTGTATAACCATAAATGTAAACAATGTTGCCAAAGAAATTGTATTCACGTCCAATTCACGAAAAATAAACAAACTGTAAAAACAAAGCCAAAAATTGGTAAAGAGGCCAACAAGTGTAATTTCAAGGGTTCACTGCAGACTTGTTAAATTCAAACTTCTTTACTTTATCCTTAGACATAACGCATTTTACAAAAATAAACATTTAACAATCCGCACATGAATCGTGAAATTGTCCAACAAGACAGTTCATTCAAAGAGTTCTGTCCTTGTTGCGTGCTTGTTGGGAAAGGCTTCTTTTGGCGCCAAACCATCTTCATTATAACGGCTTGTTCCCGCCAAAATATGGAAACACTTTAGGTCAAAAAGAACGCACGTGTCTCGCACGTGGAAATTGTAGCCAAAGACCCGCATTCCACACTTGGGAAATATTTCTTTGAAGCATTCGAATAGAACGACGTAATTGGCCCTAATTACAGTCATTATTAAGTAATTACGGGCAAGCCAGCAAGCAAGCAAGCAAGCAAGCATTACAATCCGGGAGGACTTGACTAACACCCGTTTACGCGAACTGCAGCAAACTATAAGAAAGTTTGGAGTCAGGAACGTTTGGACTGAGGATGGCAAAATCGTCTATACCTCAGAACAACAAAAGTATTACGTGACCAAAGCACCAACTTAATCACCAGATTGGTGCAATATAACTTACAATACACTTTCAACTACTGTGGTTCTTAGTGTTTTCACATTTACTACCTTTTATTTCGTTGTCTAAGTTTTGACAACGAACTTGTCGTTTCATCAACCCCCCT
>JAHWFP010157394.1:0-16486 GCA_023313725.1 Lithobius niger | reverse complement strand
AACCGTGGTGGACTTTTGTTGCATAATTTTGTTTCATTCATGGAATGGCACGAATGAAACAGCGCCAGAAGAAAACTTGAAACTTGAACAGAAGCGTTTGTTATACCATCTCCTTGTTACTCGTTGGGTTATACTCCTTATTGCGTACTTATGTAGGCGAACGGCTGCATGAGTATGGAGTGAATGCATGAAGAAATGGGTTGGTGACTTTGCTAGTTTTAGTTATTATTATGTTGCATTGGATAACATTTTACTAAGAATTTATAGGGTTGGCGAGGAGACTATGTGACAGACCCAAACTGAAACGTCTTAGATACATTCACATTAGTTCAGTCTTAGTTTATAGAGGGCGCCACGTGTTTTATGTGGGAATTTCTACTCAGTTTTTAGCCTAAAATTAAATTAAACTAAACGAAACTAGCTTAAGTTTAATTATTATTTAGCCTAGCTTAGTTGTAATTTAGTTTACTTTACACGTGGCGCCCTCTGAAAACTCGGACTGAACTAATGGGGACGAATCTAACGTGTTTCAATAGGGACTTTTTAGAGTTACAAATTCTCCTTCCAAATCCTATAAATTCTTGATTTTACTAATATCTAAAACGAAACGTTGAATGTTAAAGAGTAAGGATCCAAAATTCAAACCTTCGAAGGAATACGGACAAGTATTGACGTAAGGGTCTAGACGTCAAATTTCGTCAGTGAGATGCTGGCAAGCATTAGACCTTTACTACCCAGTGGCCGGCTTAATGAATTTGTTAGTCAGTTTTTTTATATTCGACTTTGTAAATTTAATCCTTGCCTATTTGGACGGAACGTGCTTCGGTTGTAGCCTGCTGAGGTTGTAGCAGGTTTTTGGCATTTGGAATATCTTTGATGGAAGAACTTCAAACTGGCCGTGTAAACATCATGAAACGCGGTGTAGGGTAGCCGTCGTCCCCGCGCTCATTTTAACATAATTTTCTGTTGAAGTTTGGTATTTGTCTTTTGATACTTAGAATTTTTGACGTATCTTTATGCAATTTCGTAGATTAAGGTATGTGACGACAACCAATTATTATGCTCTTTGCTGCGAATACACGGTGGCGTTACTAAACCGATAAAAAATTGTCAATCTAAAGCAAAGCAGGAAAGCACATACCTTACTATCATTGGATCCGTCGCATGGGCCATTGTATCTTCTCTTACAGTTTTTTTCCAACCTGAATTTATTGCTTTCCCATTCTTAAGGACGGTAGCTGATCACCAGAAGCAAGGGCCTTACCAGCATCTTAGTGATGAAATTTGACGTCTAGACCCTTACTAATCTATCAAAGCTTTGCTATAGCTTTCGTCTAAAAAAACTGCAGTTCTAAAGTGCAATTTTATGGAACACAAACTGCAGTTTGTTGGAAAAAATGCCGTAATTAAGAACTGCATTTTGTGTTCAACGAAATTGTACTTTTGAACTGCAGTTCTACATAAAAACTGTACTTTATGAAACTGCAGTAAATAAAAAAAAAACACTTCAGTTCACGGAACGACAGCTATTATGGAACTTATCTTTATTCAGCAATCCATTTCGTATTAGTTTAGATTATTATCTTATATAGTACACGCACTACCTATTTCACTTACCTTACTGATCCTAGCTACTTACTATGGTTCACATACTGACATGATTGAAATGTGTGAATCAACCTTATGTACCCTACTTCCTCGTTACTGTTAATAAGTATGGTAGTCAAATTTGCATTTTAATTATTATTGCTAAAATAAAGCAATGCATGCGGATTTTCATTTTAAACAATTAATTGGCCTCTTTTGTTTTAAACTTTGAGAATTTAATTTAATTTAATTAAAACTTCACCATAATTTAGGAAGCATTAAATACTTTAACTTTAACAGCATTTCCAACTGATAATAAACTGCAGTTTTACGTAGAAACTGCAATTCCAATCCACAGACAACTGAATTTTAAAATTACTTTAAATATTTTTTAATGTTAATAATTAAATAAGCTAGAAAAATTGCAATTATTAACAATAAAAAGTATTCAAAAGTAACGTTAAAATTCGGTTGTATGTGGAGTGGAACTGCAGTTTCTGTGCAAAACTACAGTTTACTAGCAGTTGAAAGTTTTATAAGGCATCTGTCCTAATATGATCTGAGACAAGATTAAAGTTACATAGCCAGTTCTTTACTTTAAAAAAATCAATTAATTAAATCAGTTAAAAAATTGTAATTATTATCATTAAAAAAGTATTTAAAAGTTATTTTGAAATTCAGTTACCTGTGGTTTAGAATTGCAGTTCCTGTAGCTGTTGGAAAAGCTATTCGCTTATTAAAACGTCATTTAAAAGTGAACTCCGCCCTTGTAGATTGCAATGGTAAGTCTGCTTCTGAACAAATTTTGATGTTAAACTGTAGTTTTCAACTGGCATTTAGTGGGTTGTAATAGGATTGGGGGTACATGCAATTTTGGTCAACAACTGTTTTCCAAAATCAATTAGTAGACATTCATAAAAGTGATGGTGAGACAGGGACTACTGCAGCATGAATGGTCAGATTGAGAGATTTGGTAAATATGTACCTTTATACAGTTTCTTCTCTTTATAGCTCAAGATACCAGCCACAGTAACTTCAGTCAAAACCCAACTGTATTAAACTGCATTTTCAGTCTACAATTGCAACTGAAGACTACAGTTTAACTTGTAAAAATACTGTTACAATCTACAAGAACCGCAGTTGAACACTGAAATTATACATTTAAAAACTGCTGTTGTTGACGACGGCTGATCTTGAATACAGTATTTTTCTGTCTATAAGAACTGCAGTTTTGCACACAAACTGCAATTGTGTAGTGGAACTGCAGTTACAATCTACGAGAACTGCAGATGAAAACTGCACTCGCAATTCTGTCGTAGAACTGTAGTTCCGGTCTACAAGAACAGCAGTTAAAAACTGCAGTTATAAACTGCAGTTTTGTAGTGGCACTACAGTTAGTTTACAAGAACTGCAGTTGAAAATTGCAATTCATCGTAGAAACTGCAGTTCTGCAGTTAAAATTTTCTAGTACTGAGTGCAGTTTACACAAAAACTGCAGTTCCAGTCGCTAAGAATTGCAGTTGAAAACTGCAGTTTTCCACACAAACTGCAGTTCTATAGTGGAAATGCAGTTACAATTTACGAAGTGCAATTTCGTAAATTACAAGAACTGCAGTTGAAAATTGCACTTCGTCACAGAAACTGCAGTTCTGTAATAGAATTGCAGTTACAATTTTCAAGTACTGCACTTGAAAACTGCAATTTATACAAAAACTGCAGTTCTGTAATGGAACTGCTGTTCCAGTCTACAAGAATTGAGTTAAAACTCTAGTTCATCACAGAAACTGCAGTTGTGCAGTGGACCTGCAGTTACAATCTACAATAACTGCAGTTGAAAACTGCAATTTGTCGCAGAAACTGCAGTTTTATAACAGATCTGCAGTTAAAAGAGAAAAAAACTACAGTAAATGTACACTAAGTGCAGGTTTCATGGGAAAAACTGCAGAATTTCTTTTTGTAAGGGGTCCGTGTTCGATCGAAGGTTTGACTTTTAGGCTCTTACTCTTAACATTAACGGTCCGTTTTCGTTTATGAATCTGTGTTATTTGAGAATTGTAGCTGAACTGTGAATTGAAGGGGCACGCTGTAAGAAGAAGAACGCACAATTGACATAACCCAGAGAAGGGTGTATCTATATTCGAGACATTCCAACTTCACTGTTTTTCATGGGCTATCAGTTTATAACCAGCGGCATTTATTTTGTAGGGCTATGTGGTCAGGTAAATCAGACGGTAGTCCGTCTCCGGTGATGACTCTTAACGAGTTGGTGAACTCGTAACTCTTAATATCCGGGCAGGGGGAGGGGGGGGGGTGGAAGAAATATTTGCTTGAAGAAGCACCCACCCTAATAATGTGTTCCCCTCTTCTGTTAACTTCTATTCCTACCTTAAGTAGTAAAGTATCTTGAAACACTACAGGACTTGCTTATAAAATTAGTGGGAAATAGTGACTTTTATGTTGGAAATTGCACACATAAAGTCGCATTAAAGTTGAAAAAATTGTTAATTATAATTTGACAGTTTTGGTTTTGCCAGATTTTGCTGACTTAAGCAAAGTGGAGCTTTCCCCTTACTAGGGATCGGCCGATATGACTTTTTACCGATACGATACGATACCGATGAAGGGTAAACCGATTCGATCCGATACGATACGATACGATACCGATGTCGATGTCGATACCAATAATAATAATAAATAACGACTAAAAGTTTAAATTACATACAAAAATTACAACTTCGGTTCTGGTTTAGCATGGGTTCCAACTGTTGAGATTATTCAAAAGATTCTGTGCAGCATCAAGAGCATTTTTCCTCTTATTCCTACTTATGACTTCAGTACATTCATCTTCTCAGTTAGATTTTAGTTGGTGGTTGTAAAACTTAGAGCACTGGAACTGTCACGTGCTACATTTTCATTACAAACTGAGTAAATGGCTTTGCTTTTCTCAATTGGTTATTGCTTTTGCCGCGTTTGGTGTCAGTTTTGCAGGGAAGACAGTTCCGTTTCTTGGCACAACAAATATCTGTATCGGAAGCCTTATGTTGGGCCGATACCGATATGGCAAATACCGATAAATACAGATTATACCGATACCGATATCAATATCGGACTATCCCTACCCCCTTACCCTTCCTTCGCTTCGGCCCTGCATGATTGTTGATCGCTCATTGAAACTTGACAATAGTTTCATCGTCAATATACATTCAAGATTATAGGCTGAGCCACTAAGAATTAGTTAAGAGAACGAAATGACGTCAAATAAGAAGTTAGTATTTTGTAATGCATGAGTTTGAAGATACAGTTATTAACTTTGTGATTTGATGTGTTTCCAGTTGTTTACACTTGACTTGTTTTCTTTTAGCTTCGGTGAAAGCAGGACTTATAGTTGTTGCGGTCTACGATTACAATCCCACTTATCAAGGAGACGTTCAGTTCAAGAAAGGAGATAGACTGCTTATACTGGACAAGAGGTTTGATTGACCACATTAAGTAATTAAGTTTTACTAAATATTGTTTTAAACTACACATTTTCTACAAAACTGTTAGTAATTATTATTTTTGTCATAAATACAGTTACAATTTGATTAGCACAATTACAGTTGTCCTGGGGATGTCCATAAATCACGTCACGCTTTTTGGCCTTTTTTGAAACACCCCTTTACCCCACCCCTTTGTCACAAGTGTCACACTGTTCAAATTACCACCAACATTACGACAACGTTTACAGTGACCTAGCAGTAAAAACCTATCAAATTACAATTACATTAACTCACTATTGCTTTCATCCTGAGACCCATGCTGAAACGTCTTGGATACATTCACATTAGTTCAGTTTTAGTTTATAGAGGGCGCCATGTGTTTTATGTGGGAATTTCTACTCAGTTTTTAGCCTAAAATTAAACTAAACTAAACGAAACTAGCTTAAGTTTAATTATTATTTAGCCTAGCTTAGTTGTAATTTAGTTTACTTTAGATTTGGGCTGAAAAATGAGCAAAAATTATCAGACAGAACACGTGGCGCCCTCTCAAAACTTGGACTGAACTAATGGGGACAAATCTAACGTGTTTCAATAGGGACTTTTTAGAGTTACAAATTCTCCTCCCAAACCCTATAAATTCTTGCTTTCATGTATTATTATTATTGTTATTTCTAATGTTCACTGCAGTGGCATCCGGGAAAACCACAAACACACTGACACTTGAATTTCTATAGCAGCACTCGTTCATTGAATTTTGTTTTGCGTATCGCAGAGGTCTCGGTGACTATGTTGTACGTGGAATTGAACCAAAGCGCTTTAATAATATGGTAAAAACAATAAAACATTAGTGTGATGCAGGTTTCGTCAATTAAATGCATTAAATTAGAAATATTGTGAAGTTACTATTTAAAAAAAAAATCACTTTTGTGTCACAATTGTCACAAATCAACCACTTTCCCACCCTCCAGAATGTCACGCAAATGGACAGTCCCATAGCGTTTCACTAACGTTTGCTTTCTGCTCATTCTTGGCTGAATTCTTCCACTTGTAATCAGAAAATATCTTTTGGTCATTTACAGCAATGAGGATTGGTGGCAGGCAATGCACTTGAAGACTAAATTTAAAGGCCCTATACCAAGCAATTATGTCGCTGAAGCAGAATCACTCGACTGTGAAGAGTAAGTTTGCATAATTTATACGCAGCACTCTACTGAGAAAACTTTCTGAATAAGTATAATTTCGACATGACGTACATACTTCTTGTAATTTCAGCTTATTGTAACACTTGTGGTGCTCTGGCATCAGATAAAACGTGGTTTGTGGTACTACGTTCTTTCTTGGGTGACGTTTCACTGCTGGCTTATGTTATATGTACACCTTTCGGCATAAAAAATGATCGCACTGTATCGAGGTTCAAGTAGCCAGACAACAATGTAAACTTTTTCATTGTTGTAAATAAGAACACACACCACTGAAGGCGGGAGGGATTCTCCATTGTTGATGCGAAAGAATGGCATTGTTGAATGGCATTGTTTAAAGCCCCAGTATAATGAAAACGATCATTTTTTATACCCAAAGGTGTACCTTTAACTTAATTATTTACTAAACTGAAATGCTAACAACGTATTCTACACAAAAACATGGTAAAATGGTGGTCAGTTGATACAAGTGCAGGTATTATTAGCTCTTACACACAAAAGTAGTAAGTACAGTAAATGTTTTTTATTGTAAGCATCGTAATATTTAAAATACAAAACAGATTGTGACCGTTTCGTCCACTAAGTATTAATGTCATCGGCAAACTTTCGCAGTCGTTTCAACGTTCACCATGTGTTTTTATTATACATATTACGACACGATCTTCCGTTTTATAAAGAAGATTTAAATATTTTTACTGTTTTAGTATGTCAAGGCAACCAGTACCATAATCCACATCATAATCTTAACCTAACAACGTATTATTAAGTATTAGGATGTTATTTTTTAAATAATGAAAGCAGAAAACAATGAGAACAGGAAACCCGCTGATCAGAACCGATTCTGCTTGTAATTCAATGCTGGTGAACTCGTTAAAATACCACAAAGAGAATGCAGGCAACCAGCACATGCGCTGCCCGTTATTCAGTTTAATGCCACGTATCAACATGTCAACACAATGTGTCACACATCTGCATGTGTTGACCTGAACAACTACATTTTGCATGGAGTATCGAGGGAGTAAAATCAGACAAACATACTCCAGTGATGTATATCTGCTTGTGGTATAGACATATGCTTCTGACTTTCAAGCCATAACTACTTAAATAGAAAGGACTAGGACAGCCTCCTTATATTGTTAGTTTTAAAGGGATATACCTCCCAGCGCCATTTTTCTCGATCCTCCACATCAAGTACGGCCCCAAAGGTCTATTTACTTAGTCTTTCCCTTGCTAAAAATCTGTTTAAAAATGTGGCGTCAAGGAGATTTTCTGTTGAATATCACTAACTTTATTTACGTTCGTCCCGAACATAAATGATTCATCGCGCGCCTACAATGACCTTGGAAGTTTTATCTGTGTGTGTGCAGTATTAATTTTAATCGTCTGCTAGTAATTAATGAGATCAAAAATCTAGAAGGCTAATGCAGTAAAAATTAAAATTAATTATTCCGATAGATCGTCGAAGCAAAATTATAAGACACTATTCTAGAAAATTATAAATTGTGATTTTAAAATACAAGAATCATTTCGGTTTTTGACGACACAATCAATGGTTTCACGCTGGCTGGACTATTGGGTGCAATACCAATTGAGACAGTAGCTACGTTTTTCGCTGCGAGGAACGAAGCTACCGTCTCAGTTGACCTTAGCTGTGGTAAATAAGCGGATGTGATCGTCGTGTGGGTGTTGTGAGGCAGGCGGAAGGTTATAACGCAGGCGGTACGTTGCTTTAAGAATATTCCAAGAAGTAAATGACAGCAAAAGTAATGTTTGTTTGAAGAATATATTCTTTTTGAATCTAACATTTATTGGAATGCACGCCCTTTAGGGCAGTGACACAACGTAGTATTATTATGTATAACTCTATGGTGGAGCCAGTAACTGGGTTTGCTACAAGGTGCACTGGAGGGCGAAACGAAGGTCGTCTTACTGAAGCCAATGCTATTAGACTGGATTTCTTAAGCCTATAACACGCGATTTTTGTTGTTGGAGAAAACAATGTTTTTTAAGCCAGCCTAAGAAAACCCTCTCTCAAAGCACTGTCTTGACTGATAGTGCCGTTTTTTCCCGTACACTTTAATCTAGTGCACCTTGTAGCTATTACCTCCAAATGGTACCTCGTAGCCAAAATGACGTCACTTGACGCTGCTCTATTGTTGAAGGAAACTTTCCATTCTTACGTATTCCCCCTTTAGAGCATTGTTGTGCTATCCCGTTTGCATGAAAATACTGTGATTTCCCGTTGGCAGTCGCCCAAGCTTTCATTAGATTTAGTTAGAGACAGGGTTAAGAGACCTAGAGGTATACATCCCGTTTGCAGGAAACTATTGTGACTGGAAAAATACATGACGTCATCAGTACTGTGCCTCTGTTGAAAACACAGTTCGACTCATTACTTACACAGACAATTCCGTTTGACAGACATACAAACAAATAAAAGCATTAAGATTATCGAGATTCCTACTATGACTTAAAGTGGGAATCTCGGTGATCTGGCGAATCACAAATAAACAAAACAAATATTATAATCTTAGTTATATAGATTAGTTACCAAAATGTAAATCTAGTTCCGTTCTTAAAGTAAGAAGAGTTTTACCGGAATGATAGCTTGTTTTTTCAAATGTATTTCTTACCATTTTTTATGCAGGTGGTTTCATGGGGTGTTGCGCAGGAAGGATGCCGAAAAGTTACTGAAAACTTCATCAAAAGTTCATGGAACTTTTCTTGTACGGGAAAGTGAAAGAGTTGAAGGTAAGTGTGTAGAATACAATTGCACGTTGCTCTTTTGCAACTCGTAAAAAAAACACAAAAATGCTACATTTCTAACAACACTTGACGACCGTTGGAGGTCCATTGAAGGTCCAAAACGTCAGGTACAAATTAGATCCAAATGGACCAAAAAAGATGTTCAATACAGAGCCAGTGCACCTGACCATGACATGGATCAGGAGGTCCACAAAACGTCCATCAAATATCCATTTCACACTAGTTTGGGACCTGATCTGGACCTCTCTTGGATATCAGCATAACATTTATTTTCGTTCTGACCATCAATCTTTCCCCCGAAAATAATACCTATCCTAAATCGACATTATCTAACATCACACTTTCTTAATAACAAGTGAGCATACAGCAGCCAAACGTACTCACTTTATTCCAAAGCAGAAAGATAATTCCAACTTCTTTGCTGTATATGCTGACTATGAATCAGTCGGGTGTACCATTCAATCACAAAGCCTTAATTTTATGGATGCAGAGTAGATTTTTGTTGTTTTCTGAATTCGCTATTAAAAATTTATATTCAAATAAGCAGCATTTCAGGTTTTAAATAATTAACTGAAATAACTTAACATGAAATGATTATTTGTATAATTCAGATATCAAATGTAAAATTGTAGTTCAGGTTAGCACTATCTTCATTACCAACCTTACTAGTTTTTAACTGTTTTGTATTACTTTAGTAAATTTACCTCGTTGCACTTGAAACATGACGTAGGCGTCTTCGGAAAACAATTGGGCATCACATTCCGGATGCCCATCAGACGTCTACTAGATATTCCTAATTGGACGTTACCACAATTCAGTCATTATCGGATGTTCATTGGACGTCAAAGTGCCGTGTGGTATTCGTCATGATAAGAATTCAGCCTGTGGTCATCTCCATTTGATTATGTCAGTATAGCTGACCAGTAAAGCCTCACCTTTGGAATCCAAAGGTCATGGGTTCAATTCTTCTCACAGTAATCGTACTGGATGAATTAAGAACCAGTAACCATGCTGCCACTGAATAAATATAAATTAGTTTGTCAGTATCTGTAATCTGTTTGCCATGTGGGAAAAAAAATAGTTGTGGTAGTTTGGTGTGCTATTTTAGGTTTAAACATTTTATTGTATTGTTTTAATTCTTCTTTATAGACAATAAGTTTCCACCAGCAATGAAAGATACACTTACCTGTAAATTGTAAGGCAGAAGTGCAGAAAATGCTCGAATGCTGGAACAAGGTCTGCGAGAAATGTCAGAAAAATATGTGGAATTTTTCTAAAATGTGGCACATGCCATATCGAAAATCAGTGGGTGGAAATTTGAAATCTGCAGAAAAATTTCGTGGGAAAACTTGTGCAATATGAACTTCATGCACCGCTGCTGTATTGTTCCTGAGTTTGTTATTCCTGACACCATTGTGGTGAATAACACTCTAAACGAGATCGCCAACTGCTTAATTATCCTCTCCATTTTGCAAGTGGCAACAGACAGTGGCAAAGGTTTCACTCAAAAAGTCTTCATATTTAAGTGCAGAATGCAACGGAAATAGGCTCATACCTGTATTCATTAAGTTTTTTTTTTCAGCTAAGTTAACTTCTTGTTCTTTCGTTGTCATTCCAGGAGGTTATGCTTTATCCGTAGGAGTTTTTAATCCCAAATCGAATAAATACCAAGTTAAGCACTACGTCGTAACAGTCAGCAATAACAAATACTTCATCAAAGAAGAAAGCAGCTTTGATACCCTGCAAGACTTAGTTGCGTATTATTCAGGTAAATAACTGTTCAAAATTTTAGTTCTGTTAGCAATACAACACTGGTCTTTTAAAAATATTATGGGAATAGTGATGCAATTGGTTGTTAATATTGTAAGTTACGGAGTGAACTTTGGTTATCGAAAATAAGCTGGAAGCAGCTATGGTATTTTACTCATTTATTAGTGTGACTTGACTCGTCAGTTTACAATGTCAGCTGGGTAGCAGGGTAGCATGAGAGGCTACCATGCTCCTTCAGCAGCTATGGGAACCATTCTGGCCAATCTTTCGGCCCTTACGATCATCGAGCATCGGAGGTTTCCCGGTTCAAATACACGGGTTGGCTCCTCCCTTTACAAGATATTTCTTCCTCCCAAAAAAATCTGGTAATATTCAAAATTGAACCGATTCACCCACATGAGCAGTAAATTGCTTCAGCTTACTTAAGGCTCAAAGAACTTAATTAAAAAAAAAAGTAGCTACATGTATTAAGTTCCGGTGGTTCGTCAAGCTGCAGGAATATAGTGACAATACATGCTTCCTTTTACAATAACGGTTTTAAGAGGACGTTGCCATTCAGGAAAGGGACTGTTTAAGTCGTAGTCAGGAAAGGGACTGCTTAAGCCGTAGTCAGGAAAGGGACAGTTTAAGCCGTAGTTAGGAGCCTATTAAACTCAGTTGCTTAGTGGTCTTGGAGAAGAACATCGTTGCATATCGTCCTTTGTATCACTAGACTGATTTGGAGTTCCGAAATTTTCATGATTTTGTAAATTTATCACTCTCTCAGGACTGTGATAAACACAGGCTATTCAAGAGTTACTCGAATCTGGGCTGATACAACACACGTTTCTTATCACTTCGGTAGCATTATGACTGTCCGTTAGATGATATCTTGGGGAAGGCCCAACCTTTTTGATTATTATTATCTTGAGTCCACAGCTTAGGCTCTCGTCTCCTTGAAACAAAGTTTCTGACGTAATATTTAGGACGATCAACACTGGAATACTTGCGCAGTGTTGACAACTGGGATGTAATGATGTGAGCTTTATTCAAGGACGAAGATACCATCTTACTAATGTAAGGCCTGTAAGATATGCTTCACGGAGACACCACATACGCCATCCATAGTATATTACAATGATCAGGAGGTTATCAAGAGTTATTAACTTCAGAGGAAGTGTAAAAAAAGAGTTCAAGTAGTCAATGCTGCTGCATTTCTATAAGTATTCACCAAAACTAGTAAAACGTAATATTTCCATTAACCAATGCAAGTTAAACTTAGAAAATTGAAGATGTTATTTTGCTTACTGACTTTGTCACGTTATTTTTACCACTGCAGACTTCTTAAGTTTTAAAGATATTACAAAACTAAGTTATGACCGTTGTCGTCATTAACGTCGTGTACCAATGATGAATGAGTTTCAAATAAATATAATTAAGGTAGAATTTTAGACAAAACAATGAAGACATTCAACCCAAAACTCCAAAGAACAATTATACTTGCTGGCATTTATGAGCGGTGGTCATGAAACATTACAAGTGCTTTACTTTTGTATACAAATTGTAGGGTGAAGGGAAATCAGGAGTAATGTCTAGGGCGAGATGTCCACGGTCATCAGGAATGGTGCACGTATGAAAAATAGTCTAGGAGGATTGTTGTAACCTTTTTTTTTTACCATTCGTACACAAAAATCGAATCAGAGTCGGACTGACATGAAAAGGCGCCTATGTTCTGTACTTGAAGTGGGGTGGTGTGCAGTGGTATGGCATATCGCCTCTTTATGAAGGCACTTTGTGGCCCGTAACTCACCTTTTGGCACGAGGAATGGCAAAATTCGGACAGACCTTATTTGTTTGTTAGCTGATGTTTTTAATGCAGTGTTTACCGTTTATTTATTTTTACCTAATTTTCTTATTTCTTGCCCTCAAGTAATAGCCAATTAACTGTGACAGCCGCTCGTTTATTTACTAGCTTGCTTAAATTCATAAATTTTGATGCATGGCATCGGCGGTCATTGTGGCATATCGTTTTATAGTTTTGATACTAGGTGGCATCGGCGGTTATTGTGGCTTATCATTTCGTAGTTTCAAAGAGGGAATTGGTAAATGGTGGTTCAATCAAACTTCCCATTATTATTTAATATAAAGTTACTTCATTGTTTCTATGGATATTTTGCACTTTATGAATATCAACATAATATTATTTACTACCAATAGAAGCTGAGCTTTGTTTTGCACCCACAAGCCCCAAATATATGTTCATTTCAAAATAGCTGCAACGAACTTTAAGGATTTTTCTCCAATAATAATTGCCGTACCGTACTATCATTTGGACCAATTTAAGAAGTTTTTGTAGTTTTATTTTTCAGTTTTTTAACTGTTTCCACTTCAGTGGCCGAGATGGGACACGATGCATTGTCCCAGAAACTATGGTAGATAAAGACTTCAGGCTCAGCCAGGGGTCATGAAGGAGCACTCTAAGTTCACCAAATAGGGTCCAAGGCCAAGTCCTCAAAGCTTTTGATTTATTTGACATTCCATTGTTAACTTGGCTTGGGAGTGCCCTCTTTGTAATATCTTCTGCTTTGTTGACTGATTTTCAATTTTAAGAACCCTTTGCCTTTGGGGGGAGTTACAAAGAAGAGGTTGAAACTGCAAGCAAAGGGATTAAAGAAAGAGATTACGGGATTTATGCCTGAGAAGATAGGTCACTAGCAGAACAGCAATCCGAAATAGGACTTTTAAGTTTCTTTGATAGGAGAGGGAAAAAAGTACCCGACGGGATTTGTACCTAAGCGAATTTCTGTCTTAAATTCGTGCCTGAAAGGAAAAGGTCACTGGCGAAAAAGTAATCCGAAATAGGACATTATTTTTGTCTAAATACAGATGCAAACATATTTAAGGTGCTTTTTGGACTTACATGTCAGACTGCCTGAGCGGGGAATCGAACTCATGACCTTTGAAACCAAAGGACGAGATACTACCGCTGAGCCATAGTGACACGACCAATAAGTTTGCATCTGCATTTTTTAAACTTTTGTGGAGCATTTGGCTTTTCCGTCCTTAAACTAATTTTCTCTGGGAGAGGAAGAAAAGTGCCGAGGGAAGCCAAAATGATTTGTGCCTGAAATGAAAGGTCAACAGTGGGAAAGCAATCCGAAATCGGAAATTTATTTTTCTTCAGGCGAACAAAAATAGTACCCAAGGAACACCAAAAGTGTGACAGCGAAACACTGTTTTTAGATCTACAGTTTGGTGGTTAATTCTTTCTTCACCAGAGCCATTCAAACCAAGTGCAGCAGCTATTCAGTTTCTGTTTTAAGTTTTCACTTGTTTTATAGAGATGAAAATTTCCTTTCATACGCAGCAGTTCTTACTGGCATTGTCGATAAAATATAGGAATTAAACAGGCTCTGAATTGATTTGGCATTGTACGAATGCCCTATCCATTTTGTATATGATATAGGCAGGGCATTCATAAAATATAGAACAGCTTGCGTAGCACCTATAGCAGGGATAAGGACTGCATCATTTTAGTACTTTTTCTCAAAGGAGAGGTTTTGGCGAAATAACAAGTTTGCATACCATTAGTTATGCAAGTGAGTGTAATCTGAAATATTAGTTAACCTATTTTGCCAAGTCAATGACTTTTTTTCTTAAATGTAAAAGATTTTTTTCTGCGAAACAATATTTTATCAGCATGAAAATACAACAAAGCCATCAACTCTGTACATAGGCTTTGTGCATTCTCTTTTGTTACAGGACATTGGCAAACTGTCTATTCTGACAGAAGAAAGGTGTTAGTCACTCCTTGTCTTTACCAGTATTCTTATCTATGGAATTATGAGATTATGTAATTAACTGATTTTTGTTGATTAAAGTGCCAATTGCAACTTCTTGTTGACATGAGACAAATTTTGTTGCAGATGTTTTAGAGACAACTTTCTTCTTTTAACTGTAGGTAGCTCTCATGGATTAGCAACAAAGTTAACCATTCCTTGCCCAAAGTCTCAGCCCCATCTTTGGGATCTGAGTGCAAAGACAAAAGAAAACTGGGAGGTGAATAGAAATGACTTTGAAAAAATCAAGCGAATTGCTCAAGGATGTTTTGGGGAGGTTTGGCTGGGTAAGTTTCCTAATGGTCAGTTTCACAGACTTTAAACCTGCTTCTGCAAAGATTTGTTAACCATGATTTGCTAACATTGATGCATACTTGGTATAGCTATTGGTAAGTCTGAGAAAAATAGTTTATTTGTCAGCTCTTGATCTGTGTGCACAGTTAAGTTAGCCAAGAAGGATTGCTAGATGCCTGATAGCTCAGGCTAGGTAAATTTCTGAAATGGTGGGTTTGTCGGCCATTGAACCTGCTTCTGCAAAAATGTGTTAGTCGGTAAGTTTCAGAATGGACGAATTGTTAGCCTTTGAACCTGCAAACATGTCTTAGCCAAGAAAGGAATGCTAAGACCCTATAAATTCTTGGTTTTAGATATAGTTGGTTTGTCAGTCATTAAAAACCTGCTTTTGCAAAGATATGTTTTAGCCTTTGAACCTGCAAACATGTCTTAGCCAAGAAAGGAATGCTAAGACCCTATAAATTTTTGGTTTTAGATATAGTTGGCTAATCAGTCATTAAAAACCTGCTTTTGTAAAGATATGTTTGTTAACCTTTGACCCTACTTCTGCAAAGATGTGTTTTCCAAGAAAGGAATGCTAAAGACCTACTTAGTCAAGATAGGTAAATTTCAAATAAGGTCGGTTTGTCATCAGCCATTAAACCTGCTTTTGCAAAGAAGTGTTAGCCAAGAAAGGATGGCTACAGGTCAGGCTACGTAAGTTTCAGATATGGTCCGTTTGGTAGCCGTTAAACATGTTTCTACAAAGATGCATTAATCAAGACATGCATAAATCTTGAGACTTGCTAGATCTCGCTAGGTGCGGTCCAACTATGGTTGGTTTTTTAGTCTTTAAGCCCGTTTCTGTGAAGATATATTAACAAAGCAAGGATTGCTAGAATTCTGCTAGAATTGGCAGGATCTGGGCGGTGGCGGGCGGGGTGGCTGCTTCCCTAACTTGAAGTTATAAAGTTATGCCATTTCTCTTGCCGCTTTTTCTCCTTCTTAACCCTCTGAAAGTTACTCCACCACAATTCTTTTGCATTCCTTCCGCAGGTAAATCTTAGGAAGGGGGAAGGATTTCCAAGTTTTCCGTTTGACATAAGAGGTTTGCATTGGGTTATACGTTTTGAGGAAGCAAAGGGCAGAACATCTGTTTAAAATATAGCAAACCGCCCCCCCCCCCAAAAAAAAAAACTAGCAAAGAAATGGCAATAAAATGGCAAAAAACGAGTTAGCTTCTCACCCCATTACCGGTACTGAGAGAAGACTGACGATACAGTCATTGGATTTCTGGAAGGTTCCGTAAGCGCAGGGACGACGCTAGAATCACTTTAGGGTGGAGGCTGCAGCGGGGTAGCAATTTTAGCTAGGGGGGGGGGGGGGTGGGCGAACCGAAAAATGCTACTTTTGTGTTCCCCCACCCCTCCAAAAACAAAAATAAAAGTAAAAATAACACTTTTGCAATTCTTTCTCACGCCAAACTGTTAACTGTTCTTAACTGTTTTCTACACCATTTTTTTTAATACTTATAAAAACAGCTGAAAAAAAAGATGATTTTACAACTCTCACAGTAAAACCTAGGCTCTACTGA
>JAHWFP010157393.1:0-55672 GCA_023313725.1 Lithobius niger | reverse complement strand
GATATCACTCCTTTGAAGGGCCGAACCATTCGGAACTTGGCGGCCCCTTTTTACCAGTTTTGGTTTTTGATATGTTTCCTACTCCCCCAAAAAGGGAAATGTAGGTTGATTCTAACATCGAATAAGAGAGCGAAAATTTCTGTAAGGGTTCACACAAAGTGCTTACAATACTGAAATCCCTTTGTTAATTTTGGCATTTGTAAGGACCTTAAAAGTTCCTAAATTTGAAAATATGGTACAAATGTTCTTAAAAGTGCTTGAAAAGATCTTGGGTCTGAAGAGACGATTTGTCTTATAAATGCCAATTTGCTCACTAAATTTACGTAGCCTACAGTCTTGTTATTTGTGTGTCTAACTAGCTCGTACAGACTCGGTACACAACTGCTTACCTTACTGATTTTACTGTAATAATTCATCGTGGGTCAACCCTGGGTTGGGGCCAGCCTTCATAGTCAGGTGGAAGATTGCCCTAACCTTGCAATGAGATATAACAAAAGTTTTTTTTGCAGGAAGTTGGCCTTATACATGCCCCTAATCAGATTGTGCAGGGTGCCACCCTGGCACCTTTGGGGAAATTTGTTTTAATGAAGATCAAAGGTCAAAATCTGGCCAAAAGGCAGTTTTTTTGTTTTAAAACTTCTTAACCGTTGATCAGACCGAAAAACACAGAATACAAGTCTGAAACAGAATTAAATTTTCTTCAGGAAAGGCCCTATTCAATTTTGACGTAAAGTTAACCCTTATGGTCCAAATTTCTCATTTTGTGCCAAATTAACGAGAATAGTATTAGTGTATAACATTCCTGACTATGCATCTTTGCTTTTATCTTTCTAATTACTCTAGATGGACATACTTAGGCTCTTCTGACAGGTGGTGATGTACTCTTTCCAGCAATGTTAATCACAATTGTGCATCTTAAATAGGGACCGTCCTATGCCCATTGAAAGGTGTTGTCGTAATGGCGTAACGGCGAAAGAATATGCTAATTTTTGCTTTCAAAGTGCTCCTATAAGCTATTTAATTTTTCTAGATGGACATATGTAGGTTCTCATGAAAGGTGATGATGTATTCTTTCCAACATTGGTAATCACAATTGTGTATCTTAAATAGGGAGTAATGGCATAGTGGCGAAAATGTATGGCGATTTTCGATTTCAAAGTGCTCCTAGGTGTGGACATACCTAGGCTATTGTAAAAGGTGGTGATGTATTCCTTCCAGCAATGCTAATCATAATTGCATATCTTAAGTAGGGACCATCTTACACCCATTGAAAGGTGTTGTCGTAATGACGTAGCGGCGAAAGAGTTGTGATTTTCAATTTCAAAGTGCTCCTATGAGCCATCTAATTTATGTAGACATACTTAGGCTCTTCTAAAAGGTGGTGATGTATTCTTTCCAGCAATGCTAATCACAAAATTATTGCGTATCTTGAAAGAGACCATCCTACACCCATTGAAAGGTGTTGCCGTGAAGAAGCTGATGTCAATATTATAAGTTATGTTCAATTGGTTGTCAAGCGAAATATGAAACACATACAGGTGGTGGGGGACGATAATGATATAATTGTTCTGCTAGTATTCTTCCTTTGGAAATGAGCTGCCAGATCTGAAAGTTACTATGAAGCAAGCTTATGGTAGCATCATTAACATCAATGCCTCAGCTTCAAAACATTCTGGTAAATGTTCCAATCTGCTAACAGTACATGCCCTTAACAAGGTTTGATACAACCAGTTCGAAAGGGAAAGTTATCGATGCTGAAGCTGTTACACAAGCATGATCTAAGATTGGAATGCTTTGGAAATCCTAATTCGACAAAAACTGAAATCATTGATTTTGGGAAAACATTTTTTTGCCTCCTATGCGGTTCAGCAGATACTGATATTAGTCTTCATGAACGGAAATATAAAATGTACAAAAATAGAAAAGATAACCCCGACGATAAAATCACTGCGGCCTACATATGAAGCAGCCAAACAGCACTTTCTTCGAGGAGCACATCTACAAATATTACTCTGGAAAGATACTAATCAAATTGGCCCACCTTCAGTGAACATTGAGGATTACAGGTGGAAAATGATGGATGGTACACTAGAGCCTGCAGTTGGTGGAAAAAGATGGCTCCACCAGAGTTAATGCATTCTGCAAATGCTTGGCTGATCAAGATCA
The DNA here is from genome assembly GCA_023313725.1 of Lithobius niger. Taxonomy (NCBI): domain Eukaryota; kingdom Metazoa; phylum Arthropoda; class Chilopoda; order Lithobiomorpha; family Lithobiidae; genus Lithobius; species Lithobius niger. The sequence goes on along the minus strand of JAHWFP010157393.1, from coordinate 53,506 downwards.
CTGCCAAAATCCAAATACAACAGATGTAACTGAGGAGGATGGTGATGATGAAGATCTGTAGTCTAGAGTACTTGTTTTATACATAAATAATTGTATATTATGTTATTGACAGTCTAATAAATGATATACATGTAAACAACCAGCTATGGTATTTGTTAGTATGTAGTTACCATCCTTACCATACATGGTGGCACTCTTCAAAATGCAACGGAGGGCATGTCGAACATCAATTATGTGCAGAAAAATTTGTGTCATACCTAATAGTTTTGCTGGAAGGAATACATCGCCTCCTTTCATAAGAGCCTAAGTATGTTCATCTAGGGTAATTAGATAGCTCGTAAGAGCACTTTAAAATCGAAAATCGCCATACTCTTTCGTCGCTATGCCATTACAACAATGCCTTTAAATGGGCGTAGGACGGACGCTATATAAGATACATAATTACGATTAGCATTGCTGGAAAGAATACATCACCACCTTTCATGTCCACCTAGGTAATTATGTAGCTCATACGAGCACTTTAAAATCGAAAATCTGCATATTCTTTCGCCGCTACACTATTATGACAATACCTTTCAATGGGCGTAGGATGGTTTCTATTTAAGATATACAATTGTGATTAGCATTGCCGGTAAGAATACATCACAACCTTTCAGAAGAGCCTATAAGTATGTCCATCTAGGGTAATTAGAGAGGTAACAGCAAAGTGCTTAGTCAGGAATGCTATACGCTGTAATACTAAATGTACTATTAATTTGGCATAAAAATGACAAACTTTAAATAACCACAAGGGTTAACTTGACGTCAAAATTGAATCTAGGCTCTTTGTTGAAGAATTCTGTTTCAGACTTGTATTCTGTTATTTTTTTTTCGATCTGATCAACGGTCAAGAAGTTAAAGCAAAAAAACTATCTTTTGGCCAGTGACCTTGATCTTTGACCTTCTTTAAAAAAATTCCCCAAAGGTGCCAGGGCGGCAACCTACACATTCTGATTAGGGGCATGTAGTTGGCCAAACATTTTTGTTAAACCTTATTGCAAAAGGTTTCGATAAAAAACCATGTACTGGCAACCTGACTAGGGCTGGACCGTTATAAGAACGAATAGTGGAGTCCAACTCTGAGCCTACATTAGGGAGATAGGTGGAAAGCCAGTATGGTAATGGGATTAGTATTACACCTTTTCTCTCACCAGCTTTCGACCTGTCCATCCTAATGTGGGGTCAGAGTTGGTTTCTCCCTTTTTCGTTCTTATAATGGCCCAGCTCTATAATGCCGAGCTTCGGGCGCGCTTTGATTTCACCTGTAATAAATTTTAGCAAGCCCCATCAGTCGGCGAATATTGTGGACAATAAGAGCAATGCGTCGGCTTCACTTCTTATATATTGCGTGTTTTCAGTTGAAGCTCGACATTAATGTCAGACTGACGTCGCTAAAATATTTGAAATACGAAGATTGATACCTATCTTCTCTGAGTATAGGGGCGAAAAAACCGCCTGAAAAAAAAAGCCAAAGGAAAAAACATTACAAAAGTCCTGTCTTGAGGAACTCTCTACTCTGCCTGGTGAAATTCGAGCAAAGACAATTAAGCTAACCTAACCTACCCTATATATAATATGTTTCGTATCAGTTTTAGTCTTCTGTACAGCCATACCGGCTGAGAAGACTATTGCAGCGACTTTGTCCGTCCGTCTGTCGCTGTTATCAACTTCGCAACGGTACCAGATAAGAGACGACCACGGTTTACAACGTTAGATTAAGTGTGAGAAGTTAGTTTAAATAGCACGGCAAATTAAAACATTGTTACTTCCTTATAGCTAATAGACTTCTTCGACGTAACAAAATTAAATAACATTTGATCGTCGAATTGAAATCCTAAGATAACACGCAATAAAAACAACTGGATTTTAGCTTAGTTTTTAAAAATAGTTTCGTCGCATTGTTGCATGAATGAAGAGGCTTATCTTCGAACCAAATTCTCCATTAAGCCTATTAGTCCAGTCAACGAAGGCTCAAATTTGGCGAATGTTGGAATAAAATCCCAAAGTCTTAAAACTTTGTAAGGTTGTTCGGGGAGGTCTAGTAATAAGTCCTGATGATTTGGAGGTGAGCTGGCTTCGCTAGACCAGAAAATGCCCCAAAATAGGTGACTTTTTATTAGTTTTCTGTTAATACCTCGGAATCTGTGGGACCTACCAAAAAATGTTTCCTACAAAATTTAAAGGGAACAAAATTTACCACAAACTTGATTCTATTAATTTTTTCTCTAGCACCAATAGTTCACGAGATATTCTTGGAAATTGACAGAGATCTGTTGTACGCGGGTACATAGACTAAGCGAACCAACCCTAACCTCCTTTAAGTTACTATACCAATCATATAACATCAAGCACTTATTTACCATTACACATATTTATTTACTACATATAACATCGAATCGTAACATCAAATACATACACAATAACATCAAATCAAGTCAAAGTGAATATCCTCCTACTCAAGTTTATCGTCCACAACAGTTGGTGTCAGGCTATTCAACAGTCACCGTGGCAGTTGTGGCAGATAGCAGTGCAACTCACTCTTATTATCCTGCATCTGCTAAATATGAGGTTGAACACAGCTTCTGGGGCAACAGCATCTTTGGTTGCAGAAGCACTAGATTGCCATTCTGCCTACACTCTTAAAGTGCAGCTAGTAGCTCATTTCCCATCCAGAGTGGCATGGTACCTATGCAAGTTCAGGGATGGTTAGTAGGAGGAGCTCTCTACAGACTCAAGAAAAATCTGTGTGCTGCCTATGCTGCATCAGCTTCAATCTAACAAACATATGGCCAGGCTGATCAAGATGCTATCCTCCAAATTAAATGGCAGAGGAGTACAATGCCTACAAAGACTTAATTATGCTGACACTCAAATCTAGGAGCACCATCGCCAAAGCTAGTGACAGGACAATGTAGCCAATGTTGGAGAAGACGTAGATCAATTTTTCTTCTTACAGCTCTGAGAGCTACACACCGAAATATATTCTTCTACAAGCCAGGTTGTAGAAAGGTAGGAACACATGTAATTTCTTCAACGCAACAGCAACGGAAGGGCCTCAAAGATGTCATGCTATATTATTTGCTCATGCATTCAAAGGGTGTGACAAGACCAGCTTCCATCAGGAAGCAGAAAGTAGCAGGTTACAAACTGCTGTTACAATGTGAGGTGTTACACTGAGTAGCAGATGTGTTCAGCCACTCAACTACCAAGTATCAACAGGTAGTGGAAGCAGATCAGTTTTTTTCTTTACTCTATAAAGAGATCCTGCTACAACGTCCCTCAACTTAGACACCATGACCTTACAAAGTCCAATATGAAGTCGGAGCTACTATCCATCCCTCCCGCAGAAGGGGCAACTATGCAACGCTCATTTCGTGTTTTCCACCAACTGCAACTATGAATGGGTAATGAGTTACCAGCTAGCTGCACTTTGGGGTTAGGAGCCTAGGCAGAATGGCTATCTTGTGCCCAGGGAATCAAAGATGCACCACATGTTGTGGAAACAAGTGTGATCCATCAATATAAGCATGAGTTGCACTGCTGTCTGCTACAACCGCCACACTGACTGAATAGTCTGACACCAAGTGTTGAGGACGATAACCTTCAGGAGGAGGACGTTGACGTTGACGTCGACTTTATTTGATGTTACGATGTGATATGTAGTAATCTGATGTAGTAACTGCATACGTAGTAAATAATTACGTATAGCGGTAAATAAGTGTTTGATGTTATATGATCGCTAGTAACTTAAATGAGGTTAAGGTGTGTTCACCTGATCTATGTACATCATGTACAGCAGATCTCTGTCAATTTCGAAGAGTTCTCAACTTTCGAACTCGAATATCTCGTAAACTACTGGTGCTAGAGAATCATTTTTGTGGTAAATTTTGTCCTCTTTAATTTTTTGTAAAGAACATTTTTTGGGAGGACCCACAGGTTCCGAGATATTAACGGAAAGTCACCTACTTTGGGGTATTTTATGGTCTAGCGAAGCCAGCTCACCTCCAAATCATCAGGACTTATGATATAGTCATTACTAGACCATCCCGAACAACCGTACAAAGTTTCAAGACTTTAGGATTTTATTCCACCTTAAATCCTATTTTGACTGGACTATATTTGCTACTTACGAAATTAAAATGGCAGTTTTAAAAATTAGGCCTAAAAATAAAAATTAAGCCTAAAATGACGTTACCACGTCAACGTCAAGTTGCTACGAGTCGTTGCTGGCTTCATCAACAGTGTCTCCTCCGTCACTCCCCTACTAATGCTAATCTACAGGGTGATCCAACTAAAGTGTTAACGAGCCGATATCCTTTGAATGGCTAATGAGAGAATAATAATGATAGAAATGCAACGATGGGTGTGATGGGGGACGTTTACACGAGAAAAAAGGAATGACCTTGAATTGATATTTCAAGGTCATCCTCGTGCTATCTTCCAAACGAGATGAGATACGGCAAAAAAGTAAATTAGAAAGTTGGATGCAAGGAGACAATATAACCAATAACAACAAAAAAACAGATTCAAAATCGGATAATGAATAAAATAGTTACAATGATGTTTAAAAGCTAACTCTGAACATGCTAGCTGCACTGCAGTGAAGCCAACTTCTCGGCAGTTGGCTTCACTGCAGTGCAGCCAGAATGTTCAGAGTTCGAGACGATTTGCATGTCGAGCGGCCAAATCATCACGGCAGTGGTTTAAACATCGAAATCCAATAGTTTCTTAATAAATAACTTATTTATATCACGGTAATTTAGCATGGCGTTCGAGTTAGCGTGACGTTCACAGTCGTGGTTTAAGTAGTAGATATCCGTGAGTCCTTGTCTATTTAACGGCTATAATTGCTCGCGAGCAAGAAACGGCTAGTCCAATATCGAGGGGGTGGAGGGAAACACGCCCACGAGTTTTCCCTTCACCCCCGAGATAGTGTAGTAGCTGTTTCGAGCTCAAGAGCAATTATAGCCGTTAAATCGACAAGGATCACGGATATGTATTTTAATGCTAAGGTGTGATGTCGAGCTAATTTATCATGTTATTAGAGGTTTTTAAAGACTTGTTTCAAGAATTTAAGATTTTCTACATGCGACTTTTGTAAATTCCTAAACGGAAGTTCCGGTTTAGAAACTGGGTTGGAAGCTTCCTGTGTATGAAGGCCGACCGAAGGGGAGAGACGCTGCGTAATACCGATGTTTGTGTTTAAGGTAAAACTGTATTTTTTTCTACTTTAACAGTTTAAATAAGGTGAGTATATAAAATGCGCTATTCGCTTGAGTCTCGTAGGTTTTTAGGTGTGTTTAGGAAGTGTCAGTAGCCTAGTTTTCGTACCGTCGGAACGTAAGTTTTCCGGGTTGGGCCATTCCTCCATGGATGGGGGTCTAGCATAGTACGCGAGTGTTTTTTTTTTCCGTGAAAGAAAAATGTTGCAGGTTGTAAATGTGCCTGTTTATGCTGGTTTCATTTGTGTTGTGTAAGGTAATTTTACAAAGTCGGGTCATATGTCACGTGGTGGAGAAGGGGTTGTGTAGACCCGCGTAAAAAGTGTTTGATTATCAAAAAAGTGTGGGTTATCAAAATTAACCCACTGTGACGTTTTTGGGTATTCAGATTAACCGTATATAACGACTACACTTTTAGCATGGGGATATATTAGCGTGACGTACCACCGTGCATTAAATCCCGTTAACCGTGAGTGGAGGTGTGCGTCATCGCAAAAAGTGTGGGTTATCAAGTTACCCCACACTTTTGCCGATAACCCGCACTTTTGCCGATAACTCAACACTTTTGACACTTCCGGATCACGCGACGGGAACGCACACACCACAACCAAAATTATACAGCGTCGAAAACCGTAACGCAATGAAAACGTGCAAAAGGAATTACTTAACTTGCCGGGATATCCCAAATGAAATCCTTTACCTGCTAACGCTCACATGTCTGGCTGGCCCATTCCAAGTTTATTCCCTCCATCTAACTCTTCTTTCTTTCTCCCCCCCCCCCCTTCTCCCTCCACAACCTAAAATGGAATGACCTTCATTCCTACCGATACACCTATTAGGCTATTATCGGTGATTTGAAACAGTTCTCAAACTACAAACGCACAAAAAGAATTACTTTCTTACCTTGCCAGAATGTCGCCACAATGTCCTTCTATCCCTGCTTCCTCACATATCGATGTTTATTCTCTCCGAACAGAGCGAGCGAGCTAGCTTACCAGCCAAACCTTGTGAAACGACGCGTCGTCTAACTCCCACCCACCCCCCACATTCCACAAACTTGAGCGTAGCTTACAGTCTGCCTACCTGCCAAAGGAATTGTCCGTCTAACACCCACCTCCCCCTCCACAAACTAAAATGGAATTACCTTCATTCATTTGACATAAGGTATTACCGTATTTCTTGAAGCAATTTTCACAAACACAAAACGCTTTAATCAAATAAGAATTAGCTTGACGTCCCAACCGTGATATAAACAATTTATTGTTTAAATCGAGCGGTTATCGATTTTTAACCAACGGGTGCGATTATTGTCCGGCTCTCATATGCAGATGGTCTCGGGCTCCGCCCTCGACCTATTTGCATACTCGAGCTGGCCAATAATCGCACCCATTGGTTAAAACCGATAACCGCTCGATTTTAACCAATAACTATTACGTAGTTGGCTGTACGCACGGCTACGAGCGCGAGATGGCTCGCTACGGATTTCACACTTTAAAAATAAGGCTGCTGTCCAGAGCCACTGGCCACGTTTGAGTTTCGAGGCGTGTCAGCCTTGGTCAGCTCGCTTGGGCCCAGAGAACATTATTACGAGCGGAATCCACAGTCACGGATTTCCAAACATTATATTGTGCGAAATCACTATGTCTTTCCCTTCGTAAGGAACGGACAGCGCGAGCTGTATCCTTCCACGAGTGTGTTGGCTCTGGGCGAATCCAATGTTCTACCTACCGTACTTATTTTCACGCCATTGCTGGAAACAACACTATTTTTAAGTCCTATTGTTAGTGAAAGGTGCTTAAAAATGGTTATTAACAAGTGCTTCAAAGTCCTTAAAAGTGCTTAAATTATTATTTTATTTGTGCGAACTCTCTCACGCCTAGCTGAGAATTCTGGGGCCCCCCTGCAAGAAAAAGTGTGAGGCCCCTACGTTAATGCGAAGTGAATTCAGAAAATTTCGGTATGGTATCGGTACCAGGAATTTGTTACTTTTAGCCTTTTTTATTACCCTTTTTGCATGAATTGTACAAAGAAATTTTTTTTTATTTGGCTCATTTTTTTTTTTATCCCATGGGAGGGGAGTGAGTAGTTTTTTCGGGCCTTGCATTACTTTACATTTTAGTTTCTCCAACACATTTTAAATCAAAGGACTACTACTGCGTGAGACCACGAATTTATAAATGGCTTGATGACATGAATTGCAAATTTGAACTGCAAATGAATTGTGAATTGGAAAAAAAAATCAGTTTCATCTTACTACAGGCACGCTACAACTGCACGGTTTATTTAGCCGACCATCCACTCACGGGTAGCATTTCGACAGAAATAAGCAACCTCCGTTAGGTAGAAATCGGCTGGTACGATTGGCTCAAAATTGTTCATAATTGTTCAACATAAACAATAATTTCGTTATATTCTTTTCTTTTTTATGTTGCTAGTTATGGTTCGTAAGAACTAAGGACACAAATTGTTATTTTTTAAAGTTTTGCTGTCCATCTGTCTCATCAAAACATAGGTTTTGCGATGACTCGTAAGAGGAATCAGCGGGCGTTGTAGTCAGCTTGGCTGGGCGCTTCGTTTTAGAGGGAAGAAAATGGGGTAGGGCATTTTGTTTTAATGCGTACTAATAAAAATAACTATTGGCAACTGAATGAATATATGTGGGGCTTTGATTGGGGTTTTGAGTGGGTTTTGTTTGGTTCGAGATAACAGCCTGTGTGTTTCATCGTTTTGAAAAGGCGATAATTAAAAACTGAAATATTTCTAACGCAAGTTCGAAAATTTGGGGGCCTTTTTTGAGCGGGGACTGCGGGGGCTACACCTACGGCCCTGTCTCACTCTGATTAGCTACCTGCAAAAAATTGTCAATGTAGCCTTCTTTGATTCGGATATGAGAAAATACCGTAACCAAATAGCGGGTTACGATGAGGTATGGCCGGCCAGATTATCCTAATTCTGCAGCAAAATTGGCAAAGTTCGGCCAACGAAAAAAAAAATATCCCATTGTAATGTTTATTTGTCAACTTTCTAATTAGTCCTAATCATGATTTACAGACAAATTAGGTCCCACACACAGTAAAACATTATAAAGGAAATAGTGAACTGCCGTCTCATTCCTCCTCAAGTAGGGGAGACTGGGGAGTCCTTAGTGATTTCACACGTCGCGGATCAGTCCCAGGTTGGGGCCAGCCCTCCGGGCGTACTTTGATTTCACACGTAATAAATGCTTGTGAGCTGAACCAGCGTTCGGTTGGGAGCACCATCTGTCGGCAAATATTGTTGATAAAGGAACAGTGAGTCGGCTTCACTTCTCATGGTGCGTGTTTTCAGGTGAAACTCGTTATTTAATTTCAAATTAACATCTCAAAAATGTTTGATTATAATTAAAATTGACAAGAATTGAAAAAAAAAATCAAATACGAAGATCTTCTCCTTGAATATAGGGAGAAAAAAAGCCAAAGGGAATAAAGTTGGAAAATTCCGTAGGGCTTTTTTACTTCAAATCGAAATAGCAATTGACATCGTAGAATATGTAAATACGTACTTTCAAAGTTAAAATAAACATTGAAAATCGTGCTTTGCAAATTTTCGGCAAACATATGACACAAGACAATCACACAACTTTTGGCTTTTTCAGGCTGTTTCATAGTTTTTGACTTTAAGAATCACATTCTAGTTTCTCACAGTTCTTTTTGATTAAAAAAAAAAAAAAAGGCATAAAACGCAAACCTTGAGCAACTGGGATGTAGTCTCAAAGTCAAAAACTACGAAACAGCCTGAAGAAGTCAAACGTCATGTGTTTGTCGAAAATTTGCAAAACACGATTTTCTGTGGTTATTTTAAGTTTGATAGTGCGTATTTACCTATTCAACGACGTCAAAGGAAAAAAAAAGTTACAAAAGTAGTTTTCTTGAGGAACTTTTAAGCAATTAATATAATTTAGTCTACCCTATAACAACAAGAAAAAAAACACCAACAAATTTTTGGGGTTTTCTTTGGCTTGTTTTACCCCACGGCATTTTCCCCCGGCTTTTGCCCTCAAGATTTTTTCTTTCGTCTTATCTCCGTGTTTTTTTTTTTTTTTTAACTTTGATCATGTACCACGGTCAATTGGCTATAAACCCATTTTTTTAAATTTTGCTTGTGTTGTTAACACCTTTTCCTTGACACCAAACCTCTTTCCATCAATTTGGTTGATTTGGTAAGTACTAATCTACCAGCTGGTTCTCGATTTTATTTTTTGTTTTATTAAATATAATGTTTTTATTTCAATATGGGTGTAAGCCCATCTCTGTTGCCCTTTGGAACTATTGTCAGATTACCTAAGTAGAGATTTAACTGTTGTCCTTTTTATACTAATACCGAAACTCCAGTAGTTAAATTGTAGCGGTGTAGTTCGGCGACTGTAGTGTCGATCTATATATCCAAATATCGACGGTTCGAGTCCTTGGTTAGGGCAGTCTAACGTCAAGAACAGAAAAATGGTAATGTTTCGTATCAGTTTTATTTCGACATATTATTTCTCTTTAGTTTATGAAGGTGATGTCATGTCCTTCGTTTATAGTTTGTTACTATTACAGCATAACTTCACACTCTCTGTAACATGTCTTTTTCTTGACGTAGGCCTAGGTTAGTTTTGAATTCAGATGACTTTTATCATTTAATTTTGCTCAATAAAAAAAAAACTATCTGTGATTTTCTAATCTTTACTTTTCCTTGTACTGCAGCTTTTAGTACACGGAAAAGTCCTTTCAAGAGCAAGAAATTTGCAAGGAAAGAGAACTTGAAAAATTATTTGTCATTTAGGGAAAATCATGCCAGTTATTGTACCAAACGCTGATGAGTTCATCAAATGTGATTCATCAGAAACCTTCTTACCATGCTTCGATACGAAATACAGCGATTTTTCTTTTTATTAAGGAGGTGCAAAATTTAGCTATCTCTCTTTTCTCCCACATGTGTTTTAAGGCCGTGTAATAACCACTATTAATTTACGATTCACACATATTTCTTTTTTAGTGTTTACCGTTTTTTTTTTTTCACATGGGCTACACCATGGTTTAGGCTGGCAATTGTTTTATTTTAGCAATTTGGCTAATTGTTTTGTAGATTTAGTAGCCAAATCCATCTTCGTGAGCCAAACCATGCAACAAATATATCCCCGTGAATCACAGATGCAATATTTGGACCTCCCCACAACCACCCAAAAAATGTATTTAGGTTATTAGGTTTATGTAGGACCTGCGCTTATAAAAAGTTTGGCATTTTTAAACGTTGATTTCAGTCGCCCCCTTACCCAGGCAACTATCCAATTTCATAGTAGCATCAGGGGAAGAAAGGCGTTCTACTCCTCTCGCTCTCTAGAACGCAAGTTAAAAAATTTTGTTGTGGTGGTATTTTGCACGTGATGTTGGGTCAAAATGAAGCGACAATCGAATATATGACATTTCGATCGAGTGCAAATGACTTTATAAATTGTCATTTATGACTAAAGAGACGCTGCCTAGAGTTGGTGGACTGCGGTGTGCAGGAGCAGTTTGTAGCGCCCCTATGGCTATGAAACCGCAACAAATCGTCAGTAAATACAAAAAAAAAACAACTTTACACCAAAAGCAAATCTTTTTTTTCTTATTCCTCATCTGAAGACAACACAAATAAACTAACAACTTTAAATAAAGGTGAAGAAACTAATTAAAATCCTTAGCGATTTGGCTAATTACAATAAAAAATTATTAGCCAAATTAGAAGACTGTTAGCATTCTGGCGATTTGGCTACTGACAGTGTAATCCCTGGCTACACTACAAGCCTATAGCAATTATTGTGACGTTGTTCCTGCTAGCGCGGGAGAGCTCGCATTAGATTTCACAGGCTGTAATAATGCGCGCAGGCTGAGTTTCAGGGCCGGGCGGGTGTGCATCAGCCCTGGCTGGCTCATTTGGGCCCAGCAAATATTATTACGTGTGAAATCTTTCATCGTTGGTCTTCCAAGGCTGGCACCCAAACATTACGTGTGAAATCAGTATTAAAGGGATATAACCTTCAAATGAAACAGGTAGACTTTTTTTTTTCTGGAGACTCCAGATCAAAACAGTCACAAGGCTTCATCCACCTATCGTTAGTCTATCCTTTACTATGAATCCTTCCTTCCCCCCTCCCCACCCCCAAACCTTTTCTTCCTCCCTCCGTTGGCGAGTACCGGGGTTTTTAGTTGGGGAATAGCAGGAAGCGTTTCCGGCGACAAGATATGAAAAGATAAAATACCGGTCATATTTTTCTCTGTGCCACCGTCGGGCAATCATTGAACCCCCTATCGGGGATTGTCTGCCACCTTAATAAATAACTTAAATAACGAATTTCGGCAAGAAGGATTCATTTTACCAAAAATATGGATAGAACCTTTTTTGAAGGTAATCAGCTAATTTTCCATCGGATGAATGGTTTAGACGCTAGAAGCAAAAGCTGCTTTGTTATCGCCATTTTGGACGCTATCTTTAATTCCCCAAAGGTGCCAAGGTGGCATCATTATGTTTTAGAGTAGGGACATATTGTAGAACATCTCTGCACAAAAACATTTTGTGCAGACAGTTTTTTTTTTAGGTTAGGCCAAAAATCAGCTTTTGGCAACTGGACTATACAGACAAAATAGTCAAAATAAGAAAAAGAACACCAATAAACTTTTCTGTAAAGTTCCAGATACCACACTATTGCTGCAATGGTTAGCCTAGTCGACGTGAGACCTTATTGGCTTATTGCTATATTAAAATGTTTTTTTTTTTTTACCGTTTATACTCTTGAGTATGGTGGGGTTACTTGACTAAACGTTATCCCTGAAATTTAGATACGCGAACTTTCCCTAACGAACTGTAGACGTGACTTTATACCCTATGAGAATTCACTTGGGAGCCCTGTCCTTAGCTAGTAGCTAGCTAGAACACAAATCAACGTTATTGAGGCACCATTTTTTCCTTAAAGGACACGTTCCTATATACCTTAATGTTGAAGTTTCCTTCGTTGCTGGACCCAAGACACCCTATTCCAACGATTTGCAAAGATTTATACCGCATGGGGAATTTATGCCAGTAGGCTGAATTAAGGTCGTTACAGTTAAAAAACACAGTCTGTCAGTGGCTGCCTATCCACTTAGCGGCGACACACTAGCGTGTGTCTAAATTCGTCCATCTAGAATAAGTTATGTATTTTAATTTGTTCAGATATAACGTCATATAAATTCTTGATAATAACAATGTAGGGAAAATGTTGGGGGTATTTCCCCCACTTTTAATCTTAAGGAAACCTCCTTGCTTTTAGTTTTTTACCGTTCGTAGGATTAACTCTTGGGAGTTTTTTAGGTGGAGTAAAAACGCTCCAAAATGACCTCACAACGTTGATGAATGAATTGCAGCAATCGCGGGAGGAAGTAGTGTTTTTGGTAAAAACTATTTATAACACTGCTACCCTCAGCCACATCACTAATTCTCCAAATACTGGTTCGATTGACAATTTTTTTTCAAAGTTTTAGGAAATAATTTTAGGAAAGTTTGGGAAATTCCCTTAATATTTAGGATATTTCCTAAATTTTAGGTAAAAAAAGTATTTAGCAAATTCTTAGTTTTTTTTTTTGGGGGGGGGGGGGGGGGGGGGGGGGGGGGGGGCAAGCGCCGGCGCCCATCCACCCCCCCCCCCCCCCCAAGGCCTACTTCTTGGCGGCCCTGTACGGTATGCACTTACTAAGAAAACCGGTCAACTCTAGTGACCACCACCAGCCTGTGTGGTGTAACCAGCTCTACTCATAACTGCGGTTATGGGGCAGATGACGTGCAGCTTTCCACCTGCACCAACAGGTGTTCATAACTGATGCAAGTGATGTGTAAAAGTTCAGCTTTTATGTATACACAATGCACTTCCCGTTTCGCAGTGAAATGCAGGTTGCGGATCTGTGTTGACAACATGCCAATATGGACAATATTGTACGCATGTTGTGCTTATGTAAACGGCGCAGTTGCACAGTAGTAACTTTTCGTAAAGGTATTCTTTCTAGTTGTTTCGTTTTTACTGTTTACGTGATCGGATTATTATTATTGTTTGTTTCTGTTATTGATGTGGTCAAATTTGTTTGCACGGGTATATTATCAACGCAGCAGTTCTCTTGTAGTCTGGCCTATATTTATGGTAAAGACGTTACTTTCACGTTTTTACTACGTGAATTAACACTTTAAAATGTGTAGTTTTATATTAATGTGTATATACTGGCCAGTTTGGAAAGTCTGATATTAAATCCATCATGTTGATCGTACCCCTGTTCGCAAGTCACCTGCGATGTGTGTTTTATTTGAATGTGCATCACTTGTGCCTATTCGTACACTTGCTGTTTCGTCTACCTACCAAGAACGTAGTGTGAATAGTGTACGCCTTTACTAAATGATATAAAAAAAATCGTTATATCGTTTTTCTCCCATCTATAGTGTTTATATATATATAAACACTATAGATGGGAGAAACACTATAAATAAATATTGCTTGAAACAATGTTTAGATAAGATTGTCATAGAATTTAGAAATGTGCCAGAAATTTTACAAGGCTTTTTCCCTGCTGTAGCAAAGGAATAATATATCGAGTTAAAATAATTTATTACTATATGTTTTTGTACGAGTAAAAAATAAACTTATTTTAAATTTTGTTTTATTTTTGTATCCAGATGATATCATGGACGATGCAGCCTGTACGCTGACTGTAACTGATGTGGCAGATCTTTTGCAGGCTCAGTATGCTATCATTACAGGTGAGATATTGCTTTTAATAGAAGGCTATAATGCAGCTGCACCAAAAGTCGTTGTACGCAATAGCCACACATTTTCCACTATTTTTTTTTCTTTATCGTTTGTGAGAATAGTTAGTTACTCTTCTGTCGAGATAAAAAGTAACAATAAAGTAAAACACATGACTTGCCAATACCCAGCCTATGGTGAACCAACTTGTACTGGCTTCTAAGCTAAGATTATGTAGTAAGAACATTAATTTAAAATGAGACGCCCAGAATATCTAGTAATAATAAAAAAGAAAAAACATTGTCAAGACACCTTTTGTAAATTTATGGTACTGTGGAAAATTTGATTGAGACAAAACCGCAAACCCTGTGATTCCCTTTCTAGTTGTACTAGCTTTGATGACTTTGACGAGTAGCTTCAAATCATCCTTTCTGTAAACTTTAGTTTTTAGCAAGATGAAAACATCAAATTAGAAGTGGGTTAGAGCATGCTCTAATTAGTCTTGAATAATGCGCGTTCGATTTATTTGACTCCACAACAAAGAAATGTGGCAAAATAATTTGTGTAGGTTAGGCTTCCCTCCCCCGTCAAATAATGCAATGTAGCGGAAATTGTATGAGTGGATAGACCATGAAAAACTACTGTAGCCTGGTATCTAGAATACCCGACGAAATCGCTGTGATCAGACAAAATCTGGCAAATCACTTTAATTTTTTGTTTTCGTAGACTTAAAAAACATGCTTTCATCAGACAATTCTAGTCTGAACAGAGACTTTCACCAGGGACGTGGACACCAGAGGAGGGGGGGGGGGGGGGGAAGGACCCCCCCCACGGAGCCCCTCCTCCCCTCCTCCTCCTCCTCCTTCTGTGTGCACGTCCATGGTGAAAGTCTAGAATTGTCTGATGAAAAGCATGTTTTTTAAGTTAACCCCTGCTCTCATGGTAAAGTGTCAGCGGCGGTATAAAAGAACCAAAAAAAAAAGTCCGTAGAAGAAAGTTGCCTATTAAATGCCCATGAGCTTTTAATATTAATTTGATTATTAGTTAACTAATTTATTTAGTTTGCTTTATGCATGAAGCTTTTTGTTAATTTTATCTCATTAAAATCCACGATTTAAGGAGACAAAATACTGATTTCTTTGAATGTATGAAGCTTTTAGTTAATTTCAAGCAAAAAAATTACGATCTGAAATACTTTACGGTCAGAAATCATGAAACAAACTGGTTGCGTGTGGGGGGAGGGGGGAACTTGGCTGCAACTAAGTTATTTCACGATTTCTGACAAAGCATTTTAGATCGTAATTTTTCTGCTAGAAATTAACTAAAAGCTTTATGCATTCAAAGAAATCAATACCAGACACTTTGGTAGATTTAGCTTGATTGGGATACACTATTTTGCATGTTTTTTGACGATTGTTATTTCATTGTAGTAGGATCAAATAAATTGAATGAACATTGTTCTTAACTAATTAGAGCACACACTACAGTTCTCGAGATTAATTTATGCTCCGTCTCTACTACCACCCATCTCACTCTTGATAAAAGTAATACCTAATGATACACGTCATGTTCATTGAAACTGGTACCATTAGAACTGGCACACATGATTAGCTATTAAGCTACACTTTGCACTCAAATATTTCCCACAGTATACTTGCGTATGGAACCAGATTTCTATTCACCTTGCAAAGAAGATGAAATGACATGTATAGGCCTATATCACTCATGGTAGAGAATTAACAAAAAAGTCCAGCCCATCTCCCATATTTAGCCAAGCCACTATCTCTTCAGTTTTAGCCATGGTTTTAGCCTACCTTAAACTTGTTGAACCATAACTACAATTTCTTAAAAGTGAATTCTATATTTTGGGCTAGAGAATGGTGATGGGGAAAAAGAATTTTCAGTAGTCACACTTCACTGGTGGAACAACAATTAGGCTGATTTAGATAAGGATGTTTCCTTTGATATCTAAACGAAAAATAACGACTATTAGTTGCCGAGACTGGGCAAAAGATACTACATTAAGGCATGTCTAAATTATGTTTAAGTCTGTGCATTTCCAGTGATTTAGTATTTAAAATTTGTATATGCTGGCCCAGAAAAGATTTGTAAATTGATTCTATGTGAACTTGGTGTGGTTGTTATTTTTAATTAGATGTTGCAATCCGCCAAAACATAGCATATTGAAGACTTTCTTAGACAAATGAACAAAAAGTTTTACGGTCCATTAAAGCAACTGCTTGTTTAATCACTGAGGATTTTTGCCTTGAGACCTTAATTGATTACTGTATCGAATTTTAAGTCGGCCCGTACTCCTTTCTCTAATTTCTGTGTCTTAATAATATTTGTGTTGTTTATTCAGAATTAGGCCAAAATAACTGAAACTTATGTTGCTCGATTTATTTTTGCACAAGGTGGCGTATAACCTTTTGCTAGGGGGTCTATAGCAAAAACAAACAAATCTATTTTGTGGCAAGGTTCTCATTCCCTTTCTTCCTGTTATCTGTGACCCACCATTCACTTCGGTGCAATTTGTAGGCTATACGTTTGCAGTTTGTGAAATATAGTATCAGAGTGAATGTAAAGATTCTCTACACCATCCACTAAACCTGGAGATTAACATTTTTACCCATTCGCCAGTGGCTAGTATGCCTAGTTCAGTAACTCAATAACAAACATCAAAACAAACATCAAAACAATCGCCTGCCGAATTTTGTGTTTTTTTTTTTTGGGTGGGAAGAGCAAGAATTATTTTTATTTCGACAGCTGTCTAAGTAAGTTGTAACCACTGCTTAATAGTAAGTCAATAAGTCGAATTGCATCAAAGTAATATTAGTTTTAACTACCGTCATTATGTAGAATATTATTGTACACCTATTTTAGGGCATGAGAAAATATCTTATAAGTCAAACTAGTCCTAAAAGGGTAAAAAATTATTTAAACCCTCATTTCAATCAAAGTTATTTATATTGAAAAAAAAATCAATTTAGTTTAATCAATCCACCCTGGCAGAAGATAGCTAGCCAGTGAAGAAAACAACATTTTGGTGAACAACAAGGTACAATTACATTTCCTGTTTTATGTTATGTAGGCCTATGAAAGTGGCATTAGTCAGTTTCAATAAAATGTTGAAGCAGTCAGTGATAAAATCCATCTCCCCACCACAATTCTTATTAGGATCAAATGTGGTTAAAGCGAGTTCCAGAGTGTTTGGCTCATAGACGATTTTCCAATCTTATAGATCTAACAATTTTTGTGTACTTTGCAAAACGGTTTAACGGCCTAATTAAACATGTGGTTAACTGAAAACAGTGAAAAATCATCTGTGATAACAAAGCGACAAACTAAGATTAAAAAATAATAATAATAGTCAATAAACCATTTAAAGAACTAGAAACACTCCACTGGTATTTGCTGATTTTCGACAAACTGTCTGGTGGAATAATAGTCCACATGGCTTATTCAGGCTCTTACACCTGACAACGAAGGAAAAGATTGAAATCGAAGGTCCGAGAAAAATAATAACCACAATCACTTTACATTTTACTATTAAAAAAATACAACACGGCTCATACTTCATGTAGCCAAAACCTACTTACTGTCAAGTAAAACAAACGGTTACACTATAAACTTAAAAAATTAAATAAATTAAATAAAACAAAAGTAAAGTTGGAATCATCACATTATTCTCACATATGGTGTCTTTTTTTCCGTCTAACATTAATCGGCGGTCGGCACACTTTAAAATTCTGGTTCACCTTAATAATGTGTGTTACTTGTTTTAAATAATTTCTAAGTTATTATTTAAAAAACTAAAAAACTTTAATCGTTCAAATTATTTACATACACGGCAATATTTTTTCAATTCTGCAGTGTCAAGATTAGTTGCTGTAATCTTAGCAGTGTTCTGCTACTTTTCTGGTGGGTGAGACCTGACGCGACCTTAGGCTTAGTTTAGCAGAAGAATTTTTATTAGGTCGCCAAAATCGAAAGTCCAGGTTTTACAGCTGGATACGGCAGTAGCGGCAAATATTTTGGGAGTTTTAATGTTCATTGCAAAATGATAACGTGTGATGTGCAAAATAGGTCAATTATAATCATCCAATTTGAGACTGTTCCAGGCTCAAATTGCAGTTAATAGCAGGTTATTATTATTTTTTTGGCATTTTTCTAAAGATGTCTTAACTACATTAGCTGAATTGTCAAGTGGTTAAAAAAAAACTAAATCGCCAACAGATGGACTTCACTCGCCAACTGTCGAATGGCGACCAATAATCTCCAGGGTTACTAGGTGGAAGAGGTGGGGAAGGGGGAAATGGGATGGTCTGGATTTGAAGCTAGGAAGGCAGTGGGTGGCGAAGTTGGCCTTCGATTAGCCGTTTTTTTTAGATTCTGAATTGGATTTTGGATCCAGGAAAGTATCCAAAATCACTTTCACTTTTCTGATTTTGGATCCAGATCCAAGAGGGAGTCGAAGTCCATATTTTTTCCCAGACTTAAAAAAAATTGTATAAAAAAACTTTTTCCCTCCCCTTTTTGGACTTAAATCAAATTTCTGCATTGCGTTTTAGTGGACCATCCCATCCCATATATTTGCTTATTTGTTACACACTAACACCTGAGACCCCAAGTTAGTACTCAACTCTTTGATATCAGTTGTGTTGATGTTTCCTATAAAAAAGAATACTTGTTCTCATTTATAATTTTTCCACACTATAAGATATCAGTAATAATGTTCTGAGACTTAGATAGTAAACTGTTAAAAAAATGGAGTTTCTTGCCCATTATAATTGGAATGAAAGAAAGAGGAAATAAATGGCCTTTTAAGAGTCTGGGAAAGTTTTAAGTAAAGAACTAATGTTGCAACAGATACAAGACATTAAGTAATTGAAATTTAAATTGGATAGGAAGTAAAAAATTTTTTTTGTTATCATTTATTTCAGCCAAGCATGGTGTGCTTATATTTTATTCCAGTGGAGTGTATATAAAATTTAAATCAGACGATAATTAAAACAGTAGTAAGAAATACAAATACGATGTTACTAATTGTAATGTTTGTAAAAGCAAGCATATGGTTGTATAGAATTTCAGTACGTTTTCACGAAGTCAAACTTATTTATATGAACCAATTTCCAGTTAAAAGAAACATATCTTTGACCTTAATTTTTACGCATTTTCCATAGAAATATATTTTCCCTGAAATTTGCCATTGTGATAAGTATTTGCTTATAACTGACCAAGAGTGCGTTATTATCAGTTTGAAGTGGCACTGGTTTTTAGATTGAACCGCCCAAATATTATTATAAAATCAGCCAGTATGTGAGGGATTAACCCATCTGACAAAAAAAAAGCAAATCAAATGGCCTTTTGTTACTGTTCTGTGAATATTTCTGACAATATTTTAAAATGTTATTTGTTTATAGAGTTAGCCATATTTGCTGCTGGAATATTCTTTGCTTTTTTTCTATAACTGAACTATTTGCAATGCAGTCTATTTTTGCTGTGTTGGTGTGTGAATTTGTTATATTTGATATTGGCTAGCAATGTCATTATTTGCATATCCATATTGGGTTAATACCGTTGCATGTAAAAGCCATAATCACCTGTAACCCATATTTTAGATTGATTGTTCAATGGTTTTAAACTTGATTCACCCTGATCATTCACCACCCAAATCCACTTGTCCATACGTTAGTCCATTTGATTAATTCCTTTGTGATCCGAAATGACAATGGTTACCAGAGGTTGTCGGTTGGTTTTTAGACTTTTGCATAGATACCAGCCATCCGTTGTTACAAAAATGTGTTGTCATTTTATACCGAAATCCTCAGTAGTAGAAACTAAAAGTATTCTGGCTAGAAGCCATAGTTATGTGATTAACTTAATCACTGCTTTCCATTGTTTTCGGCTTTGTGTGGTAAAGGCAAAACATTAGGGAAACCAAATGTGGGCAGTGTTAACTTAGTCGGTAGGATGAAGTTTGATGGGAATGGAGAAAGCATAGTGGCAAAAACACTCTCATTCTGACATTTACCATCTCTAAAAACTAAGAAGCCGTAATGGGATAGCAGCCATTGTACAACTGAAACAGATGACGCAAATGATGGGACTGGTCTTTCACACCAAGCCAATGAAAGAGACTCCATGGGAAATGCTTCCCAAGTTCCATATCACAGATCTAGAAAATAAATGAGGTCGTACATGCTGCACATCCAAGAACCAGAGAAGTTAAAGGCAACACATGTAAACTTTTATACACTTCCAAAACGTGCCCTACCATATGCATCCACAGCTGTCGTAGGCACTTCAACTACTTCAGAATGGTAGAAAGTTTTCTGTAGTTATCAGGGGTGAGGCGGAAGTTGCCCAGAACCTTGGGTGTTGATTGGTGTGTCTCAGTTAAGAAGCATTTGTGAACTTTTTCTTCATCTTGGTGTATAGGATTCATCATTTATTGATTTGGGACTAAGTGTGATTTTATTTCATTTATTTAATTGTATTTATTGTATTTAGTTTTAATTATAATGGTTAAATAAATAAATAAATTATTGTTGACATGGTAGCTAAACAGTGCTGAAGCAATCATCACTTAACACACATTTATGTCTTAAAACATTTATTAAAAAGTATCTATTATTAGCACTGTCAATGTGGCTCTTTAATAGGAAGGATGGTTTATAGGAGTCAATTTGTGATATCTCCAACCATGTCAAAATAGGAGCTTTAGTAGCCTTTCAAACCCCACTGGTAGAATTTCCTTCAAGTGTCTGCCACACATACTTCGGTGCCTACAACCGTCACCCCGGGTGCCACCCCGGGGGTGTGGTAATGGCTTGTGGAGTTACGTTTGACGTTTTAGGCCTACTTTAAAAAAAAAAGAAAAATAATAAAGTAAAAGTATTTTTATTGCCACTGAAACGTCCATTACCTGATTTTTTCTTTTACAGCAGTGCCTTCCTTTTGAAGGCTCAATCCCTAGCGATGAAAAGTTGGTTTCCCTGCCTTGCACGTAGCTCCCTTCTACGCATGCCTCTATATAAAGCGCCTGAGTCGAGCTGGAGCTGGCTTCATCTTTCTTCCTAGGGCACCATCGTGTGTGGTTGTCTCCTCAAGCTCTCCCATGGAAACAATTTTGACAGCTGACGGACCGTCTTGACGACAGTAAGACGGTCCCCGAAGAGACCTTCACTTGGGCACTTGGCCCGAAATTTTCAGTTCTTCTGCCGCATACTAATCCTTGCGGCCTCCCGGGTGCTCCTGAACCTGTGTACCACAACACAGGCGACCGAACGACCGGCGACCGGGCATCTAACTATGGAATTTTTTAGTACTGCTAGCTAGCTGACCGACTGCTGTCCCACTGGTTCCCTGTACCACAGGCGGACATAGTTTGTATTCTGCTGTGTTCCTGCGCCACAGTGCTCATGTGCCCGTGCACTGCAGCTGAAGCGACTGGGTAACCAAAGACCGGATGACCAGGCGTCCAGCTACCGAATTTTCAAGTTCTGCTAGCTAGCTAGCCAGCCAGTTGCTGTCTCGTCTGTCCCCAGTCCCAAGGTGGACAGGGTTACGTCTTCTGCTGCTTTTCTACGCCCAAGTGCTCGTGCTCCCGTGTATTCCAACTCGGGCGACCGGAGACGAGCGACCGGGCAACCAGGCATCCAACTACCCAAATTTCAGTCTTACAATAGCTGACCAATCAACTGCTGTTCCCCCTGTCCACCCAGGGCCTGTCTTCTGCTACGTTTCTATGTCCGGGTGCTCATACGCCCATGTACTACAACACGGGCGACCAGACGAATGGTAACCGGGCGACCGGGTGCTGTCCCACCTGTCCCCTCCCACGATTGGACGAAGTTTGGCTTTTGCTGCGTTACGATGTCTAAGTGTTTATGCGCCAGTGTACCTCACACGCGCGCACAGGCGACCAAGCATCTTCCTGCTGCTACGAACGTGCATAGGCGTTCGGGCAACCAGGGCTCGAAGACCGGCCTCCGGACCTGGGGCCGTTTTTAGTGGATCGCGTTGCACTGTCCTCCTAATTTTGAAGACGCTACTTGTCTCCAAAGCATTGTCTGTTTCAGTCATTGCACTGCTACCCGAACATCGGTATATCTTCTGTCCCCTTGCTGGCACCCCGAGTCCGGGGCTCGGGTCCAGCTCCACGTCCGGGCCCCGTGCTCTCCCTTCTTTTCCACGGACCGCCGTCGGTCCACCTTCTTCAAGGATAAGGACCTCTGTCCATGGTCGCCCATGCCCGTAGTCCTATTTGGGGACACCTAGGCAACTGCAGGACCTATACTGTGCATTCAGTACGTCACCAGTCTATCTACATGCCTGTTACAGATGAATCCATGGCCTGTCTCCTCCCTTCAAGTCGACTGCAGCTGCAGCTTCTGTCGTTTGTTGTCCAACTCCACTACTGCAAATGAGCAGGAAGGGGGGACTGACTTAGAATGGAGGAGGTCCCCTCGGCCCCCGGTTCACGGTCCGCCCAAGGCCGTGGGCTTGTTAGGGGCACCCGAGGGGACTGCAGTTCCACCCCAAGTTGACTGCAGCTACAGCCCCTGTCGTCCACCAGTCGGTGACATCTTTTGTTCCTTCGCAGGCTACCGGGGCTCGGAGTTCGGGCCAGGACCCAGGGCCGGGTCCGGTACCCTTGTCTAAGAACCACTTTTGATTCACTGCCTCCCAAGTCTGACCTCCCTCAGCTACTCGGGATTTGTAAGGATCAGCTAGCTGGTCTCCTTTCCTGAAGTGCAGCACGTTGCCATGAGATCCCCTGCCTACACGTCGAGCTGTTGTTTACAGTTATATCTATATGACTCCAGTCTCCTGTCCCCTGTCTCCTTTCTTCCGACGGTCGCCTTCGCACGACACTAACCACAACATGCCGACTGCTTTGCTGTCCACGCCTGTAAAAAAATTTTGGTTCTGACTTGACCAACGGCTCCTGTCTCCTGTCTTCACATTTATTATAGTACGTGCTGTTAGCGACAAAAAGTGCCAAAACATTTCAGTTCCGGCAACAAGCTGCATATTGCACATGGAAGCTGTACACACATTGTAGTTTCCAAATCCACCGGGAGACACTCCCGGAAGTGACGACGTAATTCGTGATGACGTCATCAAAATGGCCACCACGCGATGACTAAATCTCTATTATCTCCGGAACTATTCGATCAATCCTAACGTGCGACCTATTGTTGGAAAGATAATTTAATTTGCTAAAAGAATGCCTGAACAATATATGCCATTAATCTATTAGTTTTGGTTTAATCTGAAGAAAAATATAATACGACTGCTGTGTTATGTGTTAATTCTCAATTATATGCAGAACTAATTGATCAATCTTTTCGTGCGAAATATCGTTACAAAGGTAATTTAATTTGCTAAAAGAAATACCTGAACAATGTATGCCGTAAATCTATTAGTTTCTGCGTAATTTGAAGGAAAACATATTATGACGTCCTCAAAATTGCCACCATGCGATACACTAAATCTCGTGTATCTCTGGAACTAATAGATCAATCTTATGGTGTAATCTATCGTTGGAAAAATAATTTAAGTCGTTAAAAGAATTGCCAGAGCATTGTTTGCTGTATATATATATTAGCTTTTGTTTAGTATACAGAAAAACATATTATAACGTCATAAAAATAACTACCATGCGATATACGAATCTGCGGTATCTCCGGAACGAATATATCACTCTTATCCTGCGACCTATTGTTGGAAATATAATTTAATTTGCCAAAAGAACTGCAAGGACAATGTATGCCGTAAGTCTCTTTTGTTTAATTTGAAGAAAAACAAAATCTACACATAATTATTGCCACTTTATGTGTGTAATTTAAGTTGGCTTTATTGTGGGTTTTTTAAAATCTATAATGTATTCACTTGTGCTGCACGCAATTGATAATATAGAACATAACACAGCTTTCAGTACATCGGCGAACTCATTCCATGTAACAGGCATGTCTCATCTTTCACCCACCAGTAGGTTTGTCTTTGACTACCAGTCTCAACCTAGGACAATCAAATAATAAAGCAGAATAGGCTTGCCCTAGTCATCCACAAGTCTTCCTCATACGACTAAACGTTCATGTGGTGCACCGTTACCAATGGTCGAAGAAAAAACCATTCGGATACACCTGTGGCAATAATGGACTGGTCAGTATCCACCAGAAGCAAGGCTGACCACGAAGATAAAGTGTTATCCTGGGTAGCCTTCCATTCCTGTCAAAACATCCATGAAGGTTTGAAAGATAAATACACATCAATTCTGCTCCCAGTATATGATGTAAATTCCTCATCCATGGTTCGCCGTGCCATGAACATTATGATAAGTATTCTTAAGAAGATCAATTCATCACAGACACCAGTTTAAGGCCGATCAACCATCACAAAACTGCACATAGAAATGGCTGTAATTTCAAAAATTGGTCGTGAGTTAGCTGGTAGTGGCTAGAATAAAAACTTTGTTCAAGCCTTTGTTGCAAAACCAGGAAGGGCAGACAGCATTCTGAAGTCATCGGCGGATCGCACGTAAAACAAAGTAGGTACGCACACAAGATTAACATCGCAGGCCATCATAATCTGCAGAATGAGGTTATCAGAATCAGGGTGATGACATGACAATTCAGGCAGCCGTTAAAGAGAAGGCAACAAAAATCAGCTGAGTTCATATTCTGGGATGGATGACAACTGCTGGTGTAACGTAGCCTCTATAGACTTGCAAGTGTACTAAGAGAGGTATGAGCTGTCATATTAAACAATTACTTTCCTATACACTACCGTGTGCCTGTAAAGGCCACTGCTCAAGTGACGTACTGTGAACAATACGACACAGCTTTAATAATTTACCGTTTCCAAAAGAACCACTTATAAAGCGGCAATAATTACATACACATTACCTTTTCCTTCATATTAAACAAAAACTAAATTATTTACGGGATACATTGTTCAGGCATTTCCTTTAGAAGATTAAATTATCTTTCCAGCGATAGGTCGCAAGATAAGATTGATCAATTAGTTCCGGAGATACACGAGATTTAGTATATTGCATGGTCGCCATTTTGAGGATGTCGTAATGTGCTTTCCTTCAAATTACGCAGAAACTAATAGATTTACGGCATATATTGTTCTAGCATTTCTTTTAGCAAATTAAATTAGCTTTCCAATGATTGTCCGCATCAAAAGTTTGATCATTTAGTTCCAGAGATAATTGGGAATTAGTATATCGCACAGCAGTCATATTATGTTTTTCATCAGATTAAACCAAGACTAACAGATTTATGGCATATATTGTTCCGGAATTTCTTTTAGCAAATTAAATTATCTTTCCAACAATAGGTCGCACGATAGGATTGATCAATTAGTTCCGGAGATAGTAGAGATTTAGTACATCGCGTGGTGGCCATTTTGATGACGTCATCACGGCTGTATGTGTCACTTCTGTGAGTGTCTCCCGGTGGATTTGTAAACTACAACATGTGAACAGCTTCCATGTACAATATGTAGCTTGTTGCCGGAACTGATATGTTTTTGCACTAACAGCATGGACTATTAGCCGCAACACGCCTACCGTTCTGCCATCTAGCGTTTGCAGTCTCTAAGCTTCAGCCTTTTGGTTATTGTCAAGATTTTATCCAGCCATTGGTCAACAGTCCTCTCGAGCCTTATCCCACGGTTCCTCAGGCCCGTGGGCCTTTTAGGGACAGTCTCGGCGACCACAGCTACATGTAGAAACTTTCATTCGTCGGTAACTCCTGTCTCTTGTTGACAAGAACCTAGCTGGTATCTCTTGGATCCTACATTCGGTCCACGAATCGCCATTTACTTCAGCTTCGGTCTACGGTCTCCTCAGGCCTTAGTAAACGGTCCCCACAAGTTTTGGGGTCTGCTAGAGACACCCACGGGGATCGCAGTTGCGTGAAGAGATGTTCACTTTTGCTGGCAACTCACATCTTATGTCTTCTGTCTCCTGATGACAAGAACCTACCCAAATCCTTTTGGACCCCCCCCCCCCCCCCCCCCCATTAGGTTCACGGCAAAGCGCGGACGTCGAGGATAGCTATGGCTCTCTGATTGGCTGAGGGCCAGGAGAACAGTGGAAAGAGGGAGGAGAAGTCTGTTTGGCAAAGGGTTTTGGTGCAGAGCCGTTTGGAGGGACTGGGGCTTGGAAACAAGGCCAGAACTGAGTTTTAACTCGTGGACATTTGGGAAAGGCCTGTGAATTAAATATTTACATGATTATTATATGGAATGGCTCAAATTGAAGCTTAGTAGAGTGGCTTCTTTTGCAACGAATAAAACACTAGCTAAATTAAACAAGCTACCCCGAAGGCAGAAAGAGGTGCGACGTGCGACTATGTCGCAGATAATCCGGCACAATCGCAGACAAAAGTGCCGTTTTGACCATATTTCTGCCATTTCGTCAATTTTTGACCTATTAGGACATTCCAATACACCATTCATTGTCTCGATGAGACCTTTCCGTTGATGGAAGAACCAGATCAATAGGATAAAGCACTGAAAAGTTAATCAGTAAAAACCAATAAATGTGTGGTAGCCATAAGATAAACAAAACGGATTGGCTGCAGATAATTTTTTTCTCGACAATTGGTGTCGCAGACAGTGGCAGAAAATTCTGCTTGTGGGTCGAAAACTACAATGTTATGCATCGCAACTATTGAAGGGGGGGGGGGGCAAAGTGTAAGCACAGTTTTTAATTATTGTGTAAACGTGGACCGCCGAAAAACCTTCGTTTTGCTAAACGAAGAAATTTTTTTTTCTTTGAGCGCCCAAATGCCTTGATTGTATAAATTTCGCCGTTTTTTTTATAATGGACAGAATTGGTCAAACTCTTCACCATTTAATAGCCTGCAATAATACCTACCTCTTGGGGAAGCCCAAATTCAACAATTCATTCTAGAAGATCCACAATCAACAATTGAAAATCATCCAAAACCAACTGCAGCGCTCCTTCGTCAGGGCCGCCATTATTGTAAATTTGTACTTTGTATTCTCGATTTTCATTACTTTTATTTTAGGGCAAAAAGCCCAAAGACATTAGCTTAGTGTTTATTAGGAGGGGCTTCCTCTACGAAGGTACTTAACCTCGTATTTAATTGTACAGACAACTTTGTAAGTGTGATATTTTTTATTATGTTGAACAGCTGCAACTTTTATGAAAAATTTCCACAGCGACCGTCACCTGTCTTTTAACTCTGAAGTTAATTATGTAACTTAAACGCGTTACAGCATTCACTAAGCTAGTCTATATAATCATTTTATCCTTTTCATATTTTATTAATAATCTTTTGCCCCCAGAACGCTACCATTAGTCCGAAATAATTCGACATCGGCAATCACCGGACACGAATTTTTGTATATATACGTTTGTTTTAATTCTCTACTAAAACCCGACTGGGCCCATCCGAATGTTACTACTGGCTTGTTCTTCTATTAAAACCAAAAGATATTTATAAAAGATCTGTTAACAAGCAATCCGAAAGTCCAACTGTGCTTAAAACTTCGAACCCCCCTGCCCAAAGCATCCCCAGCACAGCTCACAGATCTCTCAAGCTAGAAGGGTCACGCTGGTAGGGAGTGGAGATGTCACGTCCGTGGTTCCCATGCCGGGCAAAATGGTAGTGGTTGTAAGTAACTAGTTTAACTTTAGAAGTTTATCTTTAGGACCCCCCAATTCTAAATTTATAGTCAAAATTGAATTGCATCTCTTTCTAAAAAGCCAGTTTCATTACTTGTTCATTTCTTAAATGTAAACAAAGGGACGGTTTGATCCTCGTGAGGAAAAATAACTGTGGGACGACTTGAAAACTACAGTTGTCAAATATAGTTGCAACTTAACGGACGCGGTTCAGCTTGCTGGGTATTCTGGATGGGAACCCAAGATAAAAATGCTTTTTCTTGTCTAAATTAAGTGTTTATTTTTCATTTTCTGATGTTTTAAAATATAAACCAAGAGTTTTTAAACCTCAGGTTCGTTCCCTAGTAAGATTAATTGTTTTTAAGTGTAAACTATTATGTAGCCCTTTTAGCTTTTATAATTCGTTTAAACAGTTAAATAATCCACCGTTGGTGACAGTGTAATTACCGGTAGCATTAAGGTTAGGCCTAGAATAGGACACCGACGCTCCATCCCCCAAGCCGGGACTGTAGCCCATGCTGTGTTATTGAACGTAAAAAGTCGTAATAACCACAAAACCTGATGCTAAGAAGTATTCGTCAACCAAGGATGTCGGGGGCGCTACAAGCACCTCAGCCGTCGTAGCGTCCGCCGCTACAATTGCCATTTTAATAGGAGTGATAACAGATCATTGTTACTACGGAAAAGCTGGAGTTTGCATTCGGGTTTGGATTGTTGTCATAGTCGGTGTTTCGATGGAGATTCTAACAATATGTAAACAACGATTTTAAGGTCTGTTAAAATGAAAGGTAAATAAATGTTGCTAAGCATTGGTAGAGTTAAGGGGGTAAAGTACATAAAAAAGGTTAAATAAACTAGCTTTAGTAAATGCTAAAACGCATTTAAATAAGTGGGAATTATCAGCAGATAATGGCGTTTGAAGTAGCGGACATTTTTTTTTAGTATTTGCGTGCACTCAAACAAGATAAAAAATATTACGCTAAAATGCTTGTCTGTATCCTACATGTTTGTGAGGTTAAGTACCCGAAGGAAGCCCCTCCTATTTCACAACTAAGGCTGTGTTTTAGGCTTTTTGCCCAGAAAGAAAACAACGAAAAATAAATACATATGTACAGGGTTTCTTCAATAATGGCGGCTGTGAGTTGCGAGCGCTGCGGCAGTTTGGAGCGTTTTTCAAATGAATGCTGTTAAATGATGAGAAGGAAATTTAAAGTTCTGTTCCCGCACGATTGTAGTTGAAGTGGGTGGCTATTAAGGGTTGAAGAAATCGGCCGATTTGGTCCATTATTGGTGGAGTAATGCAAGTATTAAGACCGAGGTTTTTTGGGCACTTGGGCGCTCAAGAAAAATAAAAGTGTTCCCCGAGGTATTTGATTTTTGGAGTCTGGGTAGCCCCTCCAATCATCCTGGGTTGCAGAACTTTACTACACAAGCTTTGTCGTAATGAAGAACATAAAGTACTATATACGTAGCAAAGTTAATTTGTGACTGTTGGTGAAAATGCGCTTTGCAATCCAACACAGTAGTAAGGATTGGCATTTACACCACAACTTATTCAAATCCGTAGTGTGCGTAAATCCCATTTAAGACAAGCAAATCCGTCTTTTTACTCTTGTGTGTTCTTTTTACTCTTATGTGTTCATTACAGTGGCTCATTCATCGGCTGATTCATCGGGGAGGGGGAGAGGGCACAAGCCTTGTATTTGATTGATTAAAGTGAAGAAGTAGAGCATTTGTTGTAGTTCACAAATTTGCTAAATGGGTGCTTAAAAAGCTCACGAATTGCTGACGATGAGTTGACTTACAGGGCTGGGGGGGGGGGATTTGCAGTGGCAAATTTTTCTCGGACCTTATTTTCAGTTTTTGGTTGCCCTCTAAAATATCTGTTTTATATATGCACTCTCAGGTTCCAGTGCTTCTTCCAGAGAAAAAAGATGATAGTTGGCTTCCCTGCCAGTCTTGTAGTTATTCCACTGCGCCTGCGCGGACGCAGTCCTCCCTATATAAACGACGGCGTGGCATTCAGTCCTCATCTCTCTTTCTCTGCGCTGCCATGCGATGCGTCACAGTTCCAGCTACTCCTCCAATTCAAGACCTCCGCCTCTGCTGGCCGTCCCTCTTGGCCTCTGCCCAAGGCGGCTCACGTCTTCGTTGCGTCTGGGCGGAAGGCGGATCAGTTCGGATTACCGACGTTCCTTGTCCTCGGCCCCTTCCCCACTAAGCGCTGCCTCCGCGCAGCTTTCTTGGGGTGGACCATTTCACCGCCTGCTATCGGCTTTCACCTTTCCTCCCTCCAGCACTGAATGCTGTTTTCTTTGGAAAGGGCATGATATCCCTCCGCGACACCTCATCTGTGCATCCTATTGCGCAGCCCTCCATTCGGATTAGATGCTCCGACGATGCAACCAGCTCGTCCTTTTCTACCGCCGGCTTCATACGGTACGATGCATGCGCGGCCTTGGGCCAGCTTATGTCAGCTCCAGCACAACGTCCTATTGGGACCATTTCTCCTAGGGTGAGCACCACGAGTGATCATCCCAAGCTCCCCACGGGTCCACAGTACCCTTCGCATACCACCGTTCCCCGGAAGGACACCTCTCTCAGCTCCTCTTCTTGTAAGGTTATCCTACTTTCCATTGTTTTTACAGCTGTTTTCTGGATACACCTTCCGTTCCGGCTCCTGAGCCTCCGTTCCTCGAACGTCCGTTCCACCTCCTATATTGGCCTCCTCCTATGGAGAGGTTTCAATTTCTTTACACCTCCACCCTGCGGGAGAATGCCTCCCTCCGCTCCTTTTCATAAGGATTGCTTTGGCCCTTCCGTTGTTTTACAACAGTATTATGGCTGCGCAATCCGCTCCTTCACTTGAGAATGGACCTCCTCCGCCATCACAGGGTTACTACTGTCGTCCGTCCTTCCTTCGGAAGGCTTCTTGTCTGCCGTTCCTCCGGCGCCACTATCACACACAGTTCCGTCTTACTACTGCCGCTTCTGCCAATCAGACTATTGCTCCGCCTCCGGCTTTGGCCTCCTCTTCCTTTGATGATTCAAGTCCCCTGCCTCCACAAACTTACCTCTGGACAAGCAGTTATCCATCCAGCCTTGCCTTCCGTTCCACAGATTCAACTAGGCGACGACATCCTTCCGACTCGACTGAGTCTCCATTCCGACCCTCCGCATACCTAAGTGTTTTCCATCCCGACCACTAGGGAGGGAGGGACCTATACCCCTCCGTCGACCTTACATCTCCTATGGCCCGTTACTTCTGATTCAGCCTCCGCGGCGTTTCCTTCCCGACGCCGATCCTGCCATAGCCTATCATTACCATTCCTCTCAACACAGACACTGCATCCTCCCGCCAGTGTTTACCTCCTCACTCCATTCCTGTACAAAGACATAACCCCACCGTCTTCACCTGTCCATTCACACTAAAGTCTCGGATCTTATGTTCCATGATTCTTCATCCGCCTCCCATCCGCAGCAGATGGAATATAGCAACCTGGTCGCTTTTATCCTCCAAACATACGAACTTGCCATCACCACGCCACGTATCACCAATGAATTCGTTGCATCTGCCCCTCATCCAGCCCTCCACTTTTCCTCCGCCGACCATGGAAGCTGAAGGGCCTCCGTCAACTATAAAGGCTAACCCGGACAAAGTCATCCGTTCCCGAATATGAAAGCTATACAGATTTCTTTTCCTCGACCTACTATTGATTTACATTATTCTCCCTCCTGCATTGGGTCCTGTTGTTTCGTTGAGAGGTATGATATCCCTCCGCGCCGCTTCCATCTGCTCATCCTACTGTGCAGCGTTCTTTTCAGATACACACTTCAACACTGCGACTGGCTCGTCCTTCTTCGACCATCGACCTGTGCAACTCTCCTCCACGCTGCTCCCTAAAGAAGTCCACCTGCACGTCAATCTGCCATTCCTCAACATGATATGGAACTCGGCCTTGTCCATGGAAGTGTGGCTGCACTTCTTGCGGAACGTCTTCTGCCTTCCACCCCCTACCTTCCACCTTCCACCGCATGCTGCCCCTCGATCCCCTGCTCACGGGAGGAAAGGGGGGGGGGAACCTGTTTCCTCTAAAAACAGCAGTCCCACGTTCCTCACCACAATAGAATTACTGATGTCCTCATCCGTCTCCATCCCACGGATGACGATCATGAACGACCATTCTTCACGGCAACCTGTCCAAGAGCCTTAATTTTTCAAAAAAAAAAAAAATTCCACAACGACCACATCCTCCACCTCGGTTTTGCATACCGCATCCCAGACGGACGTCCTCAGCATTTCAGCCAACACGCTGTGTGAAGGACTCTGCACTGATCTTCCACCTAACAATACCCGCCAACTACTGACATGCCACCCACTGCGCAACTACTGCTACACAGCCTCCTTGGCTCCTGTCCATTTCACTACCCACTGTCAGCCTACGCCTCCCTTCGCTTCCAGAGATGCTTACCGTACTTCTATACTAAGGCCTTGATATCCCTCCACGCCACCACTATCTGCGCATCCTCCTACTCAGCCTCCTTTTAGTCATTTCTCATGGAGCAATCACCGCGAATGGTCATTCTGAGCACTGCCCACAATTCTATATTCTCCTTACGCATACCACCGTTCCACGGTCGGACGACCTCCTCCGCTTCTACCTTTTGCTACCTTCCACCTTCCGCTCCTTCGCAAAGGCCCAATGAAAACCTCATCCGTTCCTTCCGTCGAGAATGGCTCTTCTCCATCCTACCTGGGTTCACCGAATCTTTCCACCATTCCTCCGAGCTGCTTCTTACCTCCCGTTCTTCTTCTGGATTCGCTAAGAACAATACATCCCATTTCGGCTCCTACACTCCAGTCCCTGCTTCCTTGTAGCCGGCCTCCTCCGGTACAAAACCTACGTCCACCCTCCTGGGACCTCACACACGCTACGAAACGTTACACCTGCCGCTACCCTCACCTCAAGACCCGGAGAAATTGCTGTCAAATTGGCCGCCTCCGCAACTGCACGATTCAACCTACCATTCCTCAACAAGACATGAACTTCGGCCTTGTCCAAGAAAGTGTGGCTGCATTTCCTGCAAAACGCCTTCCGCTTTCCGCCCTCGACCCTCTGCCTTCCGCCTCCGCAACTGCCTCCTCTTGATCTGTACCCTTTTTCCAACACAGCGTCCGCTTTTACAGTCCGCTCCACATTAGGGGATGATGGACTTTCCTCCTCGATCTGCGTCTTTCGTTCCTCATCAGAAATTATCATCCATTCCATCCTCCATTGGTTTTCATACCAAACCACTACGTAAAGAAGACGTACACAAGACGAAGAATTCAAAGACCAGCAGTTACTCGTAACCCTCCTACTGGTTGGCTATGAGAAACCTATTCCGGGCTATCTTGCCTCCTGCTCCTTTGAAATTTTCACCACCCCTATGGCGATTAATCTGCTTAACCCTTGGTCCTCCTTTCCTGTTCAACTCACCCACACGTTCCTAAACACCTTGCCATCCTGACCTTGTGTTGACGACACCTTTTGCATCTGTAGCCTTCTCGAAGATGCTCCCAAGGACCACGTCGTCCCCAACCCAGTTCTGGAACACCCCTTGCAAACAACTGCGCTAGGACACCTTTCCCATCGTAATCATCTACGATCCGGCCGTCCCCATCCTCACGGACCTACCTTCGGTCTTCCCTCTGTCCCTTCCTCCGGCATATCGCCAGGCCATACAGCGGCTCCTCTGTTCCAGCAGGGATACCTCGGAACGTAACAATGCTCTGACAGACCACCAACATAACCTCGGTTCCCCTCCATTCCGAGTATGCCGTCCCTTTCAGTACTAAGCTGGATTAAAAATTGTTTTTATTGCCTTCTTCGATACGATTTAATAATGATAACTTACTGTTGCTGTGGCCTTGTCGCTCAACGATTCCTAAGGGTTCCAGTCACCCAAACTTACGGTGGCTGTTTTCTCCTTTACCCTGGGACCTGCCTGCAACCTCCTCCTCCGGTGTACTCCTCCGCTTCCAGCCGGTTCCATGTGCAACCAATACCTCTGATGCATCTACACCGACGAGTTTACACAACACACCTTTCAAGTCCTACAAAAATGTCTTTCATCTCTCCGCACCGGTTGCCTTCAGGTTCGTTGAGTTAAGTTGTCTTCAGGGTAGCCAGTCCGTAGCCAGTTTTTCAAATAGACCCGCCCTTCCTCCCCTCTCGAGTTACCTTGGTGACAATTGAGAGTATTATGGCAAGAGATGAGGAATGAATGCCGCGCCGTCATTTATATAGGGAGGACTACGTCCTTGCAGGCACAGTGGAATAACTACGAGACTGGCAGGGAAGCCAACTTTCATCTTTTTTCTCTGGAAGAAGCACTTGAAACCTGAGAGTGCATATATAAAACAGGTAATGGATATTTTCGGTTTGGCAACAAAAACCATCTTTAACCAGCTTAGCTGTAAATATTGAGTTTTTCCAATCCTGCCAAAGATCACTGGGTCAACCCAGGTCCAGCTGGATAAATCCTGATCCGACTGGGTCATCAGGTAAAAGGTCTGACTAGGTCACTGGGACAAGCCATTTCGTCCGGGTCACTGGGTCACCGGGTCCAAGCGGGTAATCGGGTCACTGGTGCAGTCTGGGTCACCGGGTCCCAGGTCAGCTTATTTTCGGGTCACCGGGTCAACAAATTAGTGACCCGATCCAACTCTGCTGTACGTATGGGCAGTTTTCACAGATTTTCTAGTTGTGATGATGGCCTTACTTATATCAGACCTGAGCGCTAATACCATCATCTCTTGCCCTCCCTCTCCTGATAATTGCAAGTTACACAGAGTGTTATCCCAGGCACATGTGTGTGACAGGGATTAAGGTGCCTTGGGTCCCTGGACAAAATTTAAAAAGGGGCCCACCCTACCCTTCCAACTATTCTTATACTTTAACCAAAACAACCCCCCGCCCAAAAAAAAAAGAAAGAAAAAACCTATGTATCAAAATCCGTTACTTTTTTCACTTTTCTTAGGAGTGACATACAGGTGGGGCCGTATGACATGTATGGATTTACAAGCTCCTGCTTTTGTTAAATTTTTATTTAAATGTAATTGTTTCAAAAAACCTTTGCAATCCTCTACATGAGGAAAGTCACAAATATTTTGGTTAAGTAAATTTCTCGAAGAACATGCCTTTCAGGGCCGAAGCGACTGGGGGGGGGGGGGGTTTGGGCAAACGTCGCCCCTATCTTGCTATTTCGCACCCTCCCCCCCCCCCCCCCCCCCCCAACCATCCAAGAAACACATACGGTTGGCAAATTCGAGTTGTCGAGTTGGCAAAATCAGACAAATTTTCACTGCAAATTCCAGTTTCCACGAGTACTGGTTAATTATTATCATCATTTCGTCAGTTTGTAAAGTTTACAATACATTTTTTCCCATCAGTTTTCGCAACACTTCTGTGTAGCTTGGGAGTAACTGAAACGCTGCCCCTGATCATTTCTGGTTGCTTCCCTGCATAGCTTGGCTGTAAGGAGTGGGGGAAAAGAGCTCCGAAAAAACTTGCGTAGTTGGCGAAATTGAAAATTGACTTGGCCGTTTTGTTTGCTTTGTCACCACCATAACCTATAAGTATCACAGATAATGTAGAAAATAAAAACAAAAAATGGACAAAACTGTATCCCCACAGAGTTTGAAGTCGTGATAACAAATAACTCTGCAAAAATCGTAAACAGTTGGCAAAACTAAAAACTGAGTTGCTATTTTACTTCCTACAGTTCTTTTTCTGTTAGACAGTGCCGCTCAGAAGGGGTTTTAGCGTGGAGCAACTCGTAACTGGTATTTTAGGAGGGCAGAAAATTACTGGCATATTAATATACCAAAACACAACATCACTGCCAGGATTTAAAGCGTTTCTTAGGTAAAGCAGAAATATCAACAAACTCTGCATAAAACAAACTCTGCGTAAGGACTTCTGCCAAGTTATCGCTGTCTGAAGTTGTGATATCAAATAAATCTAAAAAATAAATGCAGAGTTGCCTATTTGATTTACTAGTTCGTCTGCTAGTCCAACAGTCCCTTGGTTTTAGTTAAAACAGTAACGTGAAATAAAGCTTTACTTCATGAAAATCAGGTACACAGTTGGCAAAATCAAAAACCGAGTTGGAAAAATTGAATTATTGATTTTCTGTTAACCTATTGCCACTAAATTTGAATTTGTATTAATGCAGAAACAACTACAGTTTTCAAATGAAAATTGTTAAAAATTTTAAACTTTCGAAGGTCCAAAATTTGACGATAAGAGTTCATAAGATCCCATATTAAAGGCCAAAAGTGACCCAAAGGCCACGAAATGAGGGCAAAAATTACCCTACGGGACCGGTAATTATTTATCGCCTGGGAGGCCGGAGGAAGGGAGGGGTCATGAAGTTTATAACCCTCTCAAGGAAGAGGTCATAAATTTTTCAGGTTCCGTCAAAAGGGGGAAGTCAAAAACACACTGACCAACTGGAAAAAAAGTGATGTTTTTTGACCACAAAAATGACACTTTCAGCAGTCAAAATTTCCAAAAACGGATCAGCTTCTGGGGGGCTTGCCCCCCAGACCCCCCGTGCTGTATACAAGGTTTTGAAACTAGTAATACTATTGCTGGAAGTGCAGTTTTTTCAAAAACTTTATAGCCTTGGCACCTGGTTTTTTGGCGTCTTCGGCATGTCAGGTGCTGACTATGTTAGGATGTGGTCATACAAGCAAATAGTGTGTTCATCATACTTTTGTAGGAATCTCAACAAAAGATGAGTGTAAAATACTTTTTTGGGGGTGGTCACATCATTTTTGGACCTTAGGGTGATGGGGGAATCGAGGTTTTTTTCAGGCCTTGAAGGGCAAGTCATTGAAAATTTAGTGGTCACATTTTCATTTCCCGCCCTACCCCCACAGCCATAAATAATGATCGGTCCCCAAGATCCCCTGAATCAATGGAAAAAAATTAAATTGGAGCATGTTAATTTCAAATGTGGAAGCACTTCTCCAATAATACCTCAAGTTATTTTGGACAAAACTGAGGTAAAAAGTTTCGCCATTTCTTTCGTCTTTCGACGCTCCATTATTTAAAAACTGGAGCATGTTTTTGTTTTAAAATGTGAAAGTTTTTTTTTACAATGATACCTCTAGGCCTATAGTTGTTTGGGATACAACTGAGAAAAAGATATCATTACTTTTCACCTTTCGATAGTACATTTAAAAAAATTTGTCCCTGACCTGCTGCCTATACTTGCACACAGGAGTTGTCGTCATTCATTTTAGCCTACAAGTCCAAATTGAACAATTAAGTCAACCTTCAATCGTCAATGGCCAGCTGGCCTGTTTATATAATTCTAAACTGAATTCGGTTTAATTTAATTTGGAAAAAAAAAATATCTAAAAAAAAAACATGATTTAGTCACAATAAAATTTTTATGAAACCTAATCATCCTAAAAAATGAATTAAAAAATCACCAAAGTTTGCTTGACAATTTGTTGCTTCAGTGTTCACTGGAGGCTAGAAACAGGCACTAAAATAGCGTAAAATGCTTCAGCTTCCGGGGCTCTGCCCCGGACCCCGCTGGGGAGGCTTACAGGGCTCCCCCAGACCCCCTAGCTGAGCTTGGCGGAGCCCTTTAAAAGTACTTTATTGGCAGCACTACTGGCATTCTTTAAACCAGTTGGCAAAATCATAAGATGAGTTGGCAAAATGAGTCCCCCCCCCCCGCCCAACCAAGTACCCTTCGCTACGGGCCTGATTCCTTTCAGAGTCTATTACGGATAAAAAGTTTAAATGTCATTGGCTCTGACATCACTTTTGATGCAGTTCAATCAAGGAAAATGTTTCTTATCAGGCATAGGAAAAATCTGTTCTTAATATTGTTTATAAACAGATTGGAGCTGCTTATTGTTTATAAACAGCTTATAAACACAGACTGGAGTTACAGGCTGGATTGGTATGAACATTTGGTAAAAGCGTTTGACTCTTGTATGTTTTTGCATTTGTTATACCAATGTAAATGATGAGCCTGTCTGCCTTTAAAGTACACAACGAATTAATTCTTGAGAAATAAAAAGGCCACTAGGATCATTCAAAGCCACCTGTTAGCTTAAAAATCAACAAAATGATCAAGGCATAAAAAAAGCATTGGAACTGCATAAAATCTTCTAGCACAAATGAGAACAATTGCTAGTTGTGCATTTTAGTAGTGCAATATAAGGCCAAGAATAGAGATACGCTGGTGCTTTTTGATGCACTCCTAGCCGGAGCCATGGCACCAAAAGAGGAGAGGGACAATTTTGGTAGGTAATTTCAAGCAAGTTCCTAGGATGCCACAATCATTATGAGCACGAGGCATCACAGGGCCCTTCCCTTCCTGAAATGTCAGGGGTGGATGAGGTCAGGCTCAAATCCGGGACCACTGGCACATGTGATAGTCATGCTAACCATCATATCAGGCCACCTTGCTGCACAATAGACAGATACTGGAAAAAATTACCAAATTGTCCTTCAAATCGTTATTACCCAAGAAAGCCAGAAAACGGTGGACAAAAATTCACAGAAGTAGTGATATTTCGGAGTATGCTGTATTTCCTTACCAATAAAATTAAAACTAAAAGAATAAAGCACCACATCATAAACATAAATTCAATAAAGGCACTTTTGAGTATAGCCTTGACATTTTCTTCATTTGTTTTTATCTGCTTCGCAACTTGTGTGAATTTTTTTGCAGTTCTGGCTTTGTTCCCCCACACATATCCTTTGGTCTTTTTTTCGTCTCAAGTCTTTACAACATCATTTCTGCCTTTCACTCTTGTCCACTATGGACGATGTGCATGCTGGTGCTGGTGGTACAGCTGGCTTCGTTTGACATTTGCTTCGCTAGATGTTGTGAAAGAGTCGTTACCAAGATTATTATGTGGTTTTGTTTCACAGTCCTTTAGCCTAAGGAAGAACGGCTGTGATTTCAAGATTAGCAACCAGGCAAAAGTGATCGATATCATAGTTCATAAAAGAAATATTTATTTTATATATGTACTTTCTTTTAATTTTTTGTTTTACCAGCTTTGAGCAGGGCCGGGGCCCCTCAGAAATTCGGGGCCAGGGACAAATTTTCCTAATATCCCTGCCTTAATTTGGCCCCCCTGCATGTGATCGAGACTCACGAGTAAGTTTAAAACATGGTGGAGGTTCAGTCTTGAGTACGTAGTGTCAAAATAGTAGTAAACATATACGTACACCTTAACAATGTCCGAATCATTGAATGTCAGTATGCCGCAGGGGCATCCTGACACTTACATGCCGTAGGAGGCTCACTTAAACACCCAAACTGTCAAATCAGTAGCTGCTGAGATACCATCATTACATTGGGGTCTTTGCAATCCTTGCTCGTTTTGGCTATCGAGTCTTAAATAGATCCAAAACGTTTCTGCTACTGACTGATTTCTATTTCACTGCAATTTCGTAGTGAGTTTTTAAATAGGCCTGATATCGCCTATGTGAAGCTGGCCCCTACATTTGATGGGCCAAGCTTATAAATAAATGGGCTGGTGAAGGCTACTTAAGGGCTGAATGGACCAAGTGGAAATTTTTAAATATCCTTTTAATAACGAGTGGTAGTAAGGGAAAAAGAAATGGGGGGCCAACTTCACACTAGCCCCCAGCCCCAGGCCAGCTTTCTAATTAAGTGGGCTAGTTGGGGCTAGTCATCCATGGGCTAAATGAGCCAATGAAAATTCTTGAAAATATTAATATGCTAATACGATAAATAAAATGCTAATACGATAAAATAATGGGCCAGCTTTCTAATTAAGTGGGTTAGTTGGGGCAACTAAATGGGCCATTGAAAATTTCTCAAAGAAATTAATACGCATATGAGATATGAATATTTTAATTTTATGCAAAATAAAAAGTGGGCCAACTTTCTAATTACGTGGGCTAGTTGGGGTTAGTGATTATCTAAATGGGCCATTGAAAATTTCTCGAAGAAATTAATATGCAAATGAGGTATGAATATTTTAATTTTATGCAAAATTTAAGAAAAAAAAGATTAGGCCAGCTTTCAGTTGGCTGGTTGGGGCTAGTGTTGGGCTTTAGGTGCAAATGAAAATTTCTCGAAAATATTAGTATACAAATGAGATAACGAATATTTCTAGTTGCCGTGAAATTATACATTACCTTTTTTAAAGCATTTCTCTTTTCCAAGTGCTGTTTAATCTAGAAAAATTAAATCGAAGGTATCCTTCTGCGTCGCTACCTACTGTGCAGCCTCCTCATATATAAACTGAAGCGGATCATTATGCTCACCTTTTCTTCTCTACGACGCACGCTGTTTACATCGCTACATAAAGAAGAACTCGGTTCCCGGTTGGTTACCTCTACGGTTCCGGTTCCTCTACCCAACCAGCCCACTTAATTAGAATGCTGTGGCCCATTAACTGTGGGGGCTAGTGTGAAGCTGCCCCCCTCCCCCTTTTTTTTTTAATCTCTCCTTATTAAAAGGATATTTAAAATATTTCACCTGGCCTATTGAACCCATAAGTTACCCCCACAAGCCCATTTCCTGGTCCGGCAAGTGTGTGGACCAGCGTCTCAATTCTGCAGAGCTGTTAGCTTTGTCTGCAATGCATGTCGTGCTGATTCTGCCACTAGGATTGCAATCAATTTAAAATACACTTCAGGTAAACCTTCTTTATGCATAAAAACGCTGAAAAACGAGTGTGTTTTTAAACATATCTTGCCAAGTAAACCATGTTTAGGAACTCAGATTGTCGAAATGTTCGTTTTGCATGTTTTGTATCTGAGCGTTGGGGTGGAAAGGGGAGTTGTTTGCTGGGGTACATCATGGGGTGCATATTGAAGATTTAATGGATGCAAATGTGAAATGTATTCAAATTTTACTCGTGACCTACCATTTAGAAGAAATGATGGGAGTCATTACAAAACGATCTCTATTTTTATAGCCGACGAAAATATCCATTACCTTTTTTTTATAGCGATTCTGTCCTTTTGAGCTATTAGTCCCCTAGAAGCTTGAAAGTTGGCTTTACCTGTTTTTTATAGCGATTCCGTCCTTTTGAACTATTAGCCCCCTAGAAGCTTGAAAGTTGGCTTCCCAGCCGGGCATGTACTACTGTGCATGCGCAGGATTGGGCTGGCTATATATACTCGGCGCAGCCGTCCGATGGCATCATTTCTCCTAGGGCGCTCACGACTACGTGACCGCCTTGCGCTCTCCCCACTCCATCCTCTCCTTCGGATCCGCTGGTCCTCAGGACGCATCCTATAGGACACAGCTTCATCATCCCACTTAAATTCGTTAGTAGGATGGCTCCTGCCAGGATGCCCTCTACTGCCAAGGATCTTCTGGATGTCCCGGTTGAAGCGTCGCTCCCGGTCACCTCTATCCCAACTTTAGGAGCAGGTAGACGGAGGATCGATCCATCCTCTCCTCAGACAAAGATACATCCGCCTCTTCACGATCCGCCGGTCCTTAGGAACGGCTGCCTTCTCCATCGTACATATTGCATCCTATCTACCTACAGCCAAAGGATGACCTCGCCTAGGATGCCCTCTCCTGCCAAAGACCTGGATCTCCCAGTTGTAGCTGCGCTCCCGGTTGCCTCTGTTCCATCTTCAGGAACGAACAGGCAAATGACCAATGTGTCCTCTTCACACAAGAATTTCGACTATCCTACAGGACCAGCTGTCCTCACATCCTCTACCGCATATGTCCGCAGGCGCTTCCATCCACGGGATGGCCTCTGCTAGGATACACTCTTCTACTACGAACCTTCTGGATCCCCCAGTTGAAGCCTCGATCCCGACTACCTCTACTCCGTCTTTAGGAGCGGACAGGTAGTGGACCACGAATAGCCAACGAAAATATGAATTACCTTTTTTTTATAGCGATTCCGTCCTTTTGAGCTATTAGTCCCCTAGAAGCTTGAAAGTTGGCTTTACCTGTTTTTGTAGCGATTCCGTCCTTTTGAACTATTAGTCCCCTAGAAGCTTGAAAGTTGGCTTCCCAGCCGGGCATGTACTACTGTGCATGCGCAGGATTGGGCTGGCTATATATACTCGGCGCAGCCGTCCGATGGCATCATTTCTCCTAGGGCGCTCACGACTACGTGACCGCCTTGAGCTCTCCCCACTCCATCCTCTCCTTCGGATCCGCTGGTCCTCAGGACGCATCCTATAGGACGCAGCTTCATCATCCCATAGGACGCATCCCACTTAAATTCGTTAGTAGGATGGCTCCTGCCAGGATGCCCTCTACTGCCA
The DNA here is from genome assembly GCA_023313725.1 of Lithobius niger. Classification (NCBI taxonomy): domain Eukaryota; kingdom Metazoa; phylum Arthropoda; class Chilopoda; order Lithobiomorpha; family Lithobiidae; genus Lithobius; species Lithobius niger. The sequence continues at coordinate 11,509 of JAHWFP010157393.1, read as the reverse complement.
AGGATCTTCTGGATGTCCCGGTTGAAGCGTCGCTCCCGGCCACCTCTATCCCAACTTTAGGAGCAGGTAGACGGAGGATCGATCCATCCTCTCCTCAGACAAAGATACATCTGCCTCTTCACGATCCTTAGGAACGGCTGCCTTCTCATCCTACATATTGCATCCTATCTACCTACAGCCAAAGGATGACCTCGCCTAGGATGCCCTCACCTAGGATGCCCTCTCCTGCCAAAGACCTGGATCTCCCAGTTGTAGCTGCGCTCCCGGTTGCCTCTGTTCCATCTTCAGGAACGAACAGGCAAATGACCAATGTGTCCTCTTCACACAAGAACTTCGACTATCCTACAAGACCAGTTGTCTTCACTTCCTCTACCGCATATGTCCGCAGGCGCTTCCATCCACGGGATGGCCTCTGCTAGGATACACTCTTCTACTACGAATCTTCTGGATCCCCCAGTTGAAGCCTCGATCCCGACTACCTCTACTCCGTCTTTAGGAGCGGACAGGTAGTGGACCAATCCATTCTCTCCACACGGAACCACTGGTCCTCAGGACCAGCTGGCCTCACCATCCTACGTGTCGCAACAAAGTCCGCTGAAAATCAGGTTACATATAGCCTATCCGGCTGCAGCCAAAGAATGGCCTCTACTAGGATGCCTTATCAAAAAAAAAAGTTGCTCTGTTGTCATCATCAACAGGACACCCAGAAAAGGCGTCCCTCGACTCGCCCTGTACTATCACTCACGTTCATTCCTGCAGTGTTTCCTGCATGTCCGTCATCACACTTCCTTACCTTCAGCATCCTTTGGACGAACCGGGTGTTGACACTCTGTAATCTACTTTTTAACTGCGGATGCGCAGTTGGCTCCATTCCTGTTTTCTCAAAAAATAAATAAATAAATAATAAATAAATAAATAAATAAATAAATACGACATGAAGGCTCTGACTCGACAAGCAGTCGGCTTGAGACCCATTCCCACTTCATCTCTTGCCTCTTGTCAGTCTGCAACCTGGTCCTCATCATTCTACACGCTGTACTGTGTACTACCTTCAACACACATCGACACCGTCCTACGTTTCATATTTACATCAACATGGATAACACCATCTTTCATCCAATTACCAACAATAATGAAGCGTCGACGTCTTGCCTCCGATGGCGGATGCAACAAACTCGTACCGCCGTCCCGCGGATGGACGTTCCTTTCAATCCTGCTTCAGTGGTGGCCGTCCCGTTCCCCACGTTCCCATCTGCATTCTGCCATCCCGCGGTTGAACGTTACCTTCATTCCTACTTCAGTGGTGGCCGTCCTGTTCCCCACGTTCCCTTCCGCATACCGCCGTCCCGCAGCTGAACGTTACCTTCATTCCTTCTTCAGTGGTGGACATCTCGTACCCCACAAGTACATCAATGGTACTTCTCCGTTCTGTTATGGACAGTTCCTCTTCGCCCGTCCCAAGTTCATCTTGCGCTGCGGCCGTCACTTTGGGATCTCTCCCATCCTCCGTTCCCCTTCCGGGCTCACTCAACACTTCGTACTACGCTAGCCGCCGTTCCCCTTAGTACTTGTCCAGGGCGGCTCGTGTCATCGTTGTATCTGGGAGACACGCAGATCAGTTTGGATGAGCACTGTTCCTCATCCTCGGCCCCCTTCCCCACTGCGCATTGCTTCTACGCAGCCTTCTTGGATTGGGCCGTTTCACCGCCTACTATCAGCTTTCGCCTTCCTTCCCTCCAGCATTGGATGTTGTTGCTTAAGCCAAAGGATATGCTATCCCTCCGCGCCATCACCACCTACGCATCCTACTGCACAGCAATCTCCTCTAATATGTACTCTGACACTGCAGTCCACTTGTCTTTCTTCGGTCTTCAACCTATGCAGCAGTGCTAATCACTGCTCCCTTACAGGTCCAATCCCCGTGCTCCAACCTCTGTTCCTACGTTCCTGCATTCCTACGTCCCCACGTTCTTTCGTTCCTACGTCCCCTCAACTTAGGGACGTTTGGGACGTTCCTTTGAGACGCTCTCCTGCGGCCAGTTTTGGCCTTAGCTGGTTGTGTGTGTCCCTCACACGTCCATCCCAGCTTCCACGTTCCTCGTTGCCACCAGCACATCCCAACCTGCGCTTCTTTCCTTACGACACCTCCGTTTTTAACCATCACGTTCCTCATGTCCTCCCCCTGCTAGACCTCGGTCTGGTAACGGGGGGGGGGGGGGAGACGCTTGTATCCCTACGGATCACCGACATCTTGTCAACTGCTACAGACACCGATCTACCCCTCTCCTGCAAGGCCTATTCCAACCTCTGACCGACGCTTTGATCCCTCCAAGACTCTATTCACATCCTCTGTTCCCATAGCATCCCATCCCACAGCAACATGACCTGCTGTTTATTGTGAAGAGAAGACGCGTCCACCACATCCCACACCTCGGAGCGTCGTTCCTGACACACCATACGATTCCTGCTACACAAGCAACAGGAGCGACCATCCGAGGGATGTCCACAAAGACTCTCCTCCGTGCTGCCAACGATACATACTCCCATGAGCTCGAACTGATAAACCGTTGTTGTCATTCCCTTCATGTGAACTATGCTCTGCTCCATGCACGCAACGCCTGAGTTTCGTCAATTCCTGCATCTCCACCTTGGAGGGCCTACTACTGTGCCCGTTTCCACACCCGACATCTAAGATTTGCCCCGTCTTCTGCCACAATCCGTTCACCGCTTCGTCCTCGTCGTGCGGACCTACCTTCATCACTGTCCCGAGCTGCGCTTTACCAAGAAGCTCCTTCACCGTTTCCCTACCCTTCTGGCCTTCAATTGTTGCAAGCATCCTCCGGACGCACAAGACACTATCTTGTTGTAACCTTTCTTTCTAGTTAAACGCGGATGCGCAGTTTGCTCCGCTATTGTACTGTGTTTCAAACACAAAAACAAATAAACAAGTTCGACAGATGGCAACCCGAGCATGACAACAGACAGCTTGGCATCAGCCCCTCTTGCATCTCTTGCATTTTTCACGTCAATGCATCCTCAACTACATGCAACCTGGTCTTCATCACTTTCAGCAGTATGTTTGTGCTCCCATCCGCACACACTACAAACAACTACACACCCATTCCCGAACGTCCGCCTCACCAATCTCTCCATCCGCTTCCTGGTTACCACTTCAAGATCCTTTATCCAAGGCCACAGCCGTAGCACTAGGTTTCCGTGTCCTTCCCTAAACGACATTCCCGTCTGTCTCTTGTTCCTCAACACAACGATCTTCGGCGTGGATTCCACTTCATCCGCCTCCCATGTGGGTACGATACAATCACGATCCTCGCGTCCCTGTTAGAACCTAATCCTCACAATTAGAGTTTTATCAAACCATACCTTCATCCTTTTACAAAGTGTCTAGCATTCAACAACCAGCGTCTCTTCTTTCTCTGGAAAATTATTCTTTTCGATACACCAACCAACTGCCTTCTTCTTGATTCAACTTCGAAACTGTGTTCCACATTTCTTGTTTACCACAGTACGTCCTGCTCACATCCGTTACGAGTTCGTCGCGTCATGCGCTCGCCATACACATTCTCACTTTCCACGATCTGTCATCCGGACGGTATCCACTCTTCACGTCTTCTGATCATAAGGAAACTCATCATCCGCCTGCCCACTTCACACACTTTCCAGAGCCCATCCTACGGACGGTGTCCACTCCTCAAGTTTACTAAAGAGCTTACGACGACACGCACCATCCGCCTGTTCGCTTCACACTTGGGTGCATCATCATTCCCAACAAGGTAGGCGATTTCGAAATTTTATCTGATTTCCTATCTTGTACCCCACGGTGTTAAGACCCCTGCTTGCGGTTCCTTCTTCTGCTTCTGTTAACCTTTATTAAATTATAACGTATTTCCGCACTGCCTGGCCTTACTTAGGATGTAACCTTTTCCGAAACAGCGGATCGCTCCTCAGCCCGCAAATAGTTTCGGCTCTTAGTGAAATTGGTCTAGGACTCAGGGTTGTCTTCACCAGGGACTAGTTCCCGAGGATGCCGGCTTGTACATGAGGGGAAAGCGAACCTAGCCCTCCTCCGAGGTGACAAAGTCTGCTATAAAAAACAGGTAATATATATTTTCGTTGGCTATAAAAAGACTAAAATTGCAGGCCCTGCACCTGCTTAATTTTAGTTTTTTTTTGCGTAACCGAAAACATACATTACCTTAAGTCCCACCCGGGCCTCCCCTCCATGGACAAGGTTCTGGGTGAGGAGAAATAATGCCATTGGACGGCTGCGCCGAGTATATATAGCCAGCCCAATCCTGCGCATGTGCAGTAGTACAAGCCCGGCTGGGAAGCCAACTTTCAAGCATCTAGGGGAATAATAGCTCAAAAGGAGGGAATCACTATAAAAAACAGGTAATGTATATTTTCGGTTAGGCAATAAAAACTAAAATTAAGCAGGTGCAGGGCCTGCAATTGTTGTCTTTTAAGTTGCTCCAGTTACAAAATGGTTTCTATTTACAAATAGAAATCATTAAATCTATTTACAAATAGATGATCACAAGTAAATAGAAAATGATCGCAAGTAATCATTGTCGAGATTACGTTAAATCTTTACAATGATCACAAGTAAATAGAAAATCATTACATGTATTTACAAATTATTTGTAAATAGAAATCATTACAAATAGAAATGATTTTGTATCTTGGGGGTACTACAAAATTACAAAAATGACTCACATTTTAAGTTGCTCCAGTGAGAAAGCTTCCAACAATGCACAAATTAACCCCTAATTTGTTTAAAATTCTTGCCTATATTGGGGGGGGGAGGGGGGGGGTTGATTGAGTAATGAACAGTGAACAATAATGATGACTCCTGCTGTACAACAATGAAAGAAATTTCTTTTGGAAAAAGTATAGGTGAGATTTACTAATATTAATAAACAAAAACGGAACGTTAAATGGTTAGAGTAAGGATCTAAAAGTGAAAACCTAGAAGGAACACGGACAAGCTTTGACAGTCAGGGTCTAGGTGTAAAATTTGTCAGTATGAGGCTGGAAAGCATTAGACCCTTACTACCCGGTGGTTAGATTAGTTCTAGTCTCTTCGGACTGAACGTGTGTATGAAGGGTTGTAGCAGGTTTTCTTTGTTCTTAGAATATTGTTTGGAACTTTAATAACGCAATTTTCTTGTGAAGTTTGGCATTTTGTCTTTTGATGCTTTAGAATTTTTATTATATTTCGTAGATTTATGGTAGAAAATTACCATAATGCTGTCTGCTACGAATATGCTGGCATGTTACTAAATTGAAAAATAATTTTCAACGTAAAGCAAAGCAGGAAACGTATAACCATACTACCACTTGATCATCACATGAGTCATTGTAGGATGATTACCAGTTTTTCGTGAAAATGTATTTATTGCTGACCACTGGGTAGTAAGGGTCTAATGCTTTCCAGCCTCTTACTGACAAATTTTACACCTAGACCCTGACTGTCAAAGCTTGTCCGTGTTCCTTCTAGGTTTTGACTTTTAGATCCTTACTCTAAACATTTAACGTTCCGTTTTTGTTTATTAATTCGTGTAGAATTGCAGCTAAACTGTAAAACAGTGCAGTTGACGGTCAAAGCTGATAGTTTAACACAAGAGACCCTAGGCTCACCCTTAACTAATCTGGCTATCGCCAATGGTAACAATAGAAACAAATCCTTTAATCTTCAGTCTATGTCTCGCAGCTGGCGTTTGCTAATTGGTATTGTTGCATAATAACAATGTTTAAAACAATGTAAAACAATAAATCTGGTCGTTTAGAGCTCCATAACCCCTGAACCACTTGACCAATTAGAAAAGGCCTTATGAAAAGGGCACATCTACAAAGCAATACCTGTAAAATGAGCTAAGAACCAGCTTTATAGGACAAATGGTTTGACCTGTAGAGAGGACAGACGAAAGTATCCCCAGAACAACAACAACAACAACAACAAGAAGCTGAACAAGAAGTTGTCTATTTGGCCCCTGTCTGCATCTCGGGTTTGGCTGGACCGAATTTCACAATTTTTAGACTGCAGACAGGCCTTTACTAGTCAAAGCTAGATTCCAAATTTGGTTTAAATATGTGTACTTTTGACGGAGTTATAAGCTCTCAAAGTTGAGAGTTTATCACAGAGGTCCTAGGTCGACCCTTACTAACACTGGCTATCACCAGTGTTAATTTGGCAGTATCCTGCTCCTTTTTATTCCTAAGTATTAATCAATGCTTTTGTCAGTGTGTTAAATAGTGAAACATTTTGTAACAATAGGCGATAAAACTGCATATGTCTGTAGGTTATGTAAACTATTATAAATAACACAGCCGTCACGTTTGAGCTTTAGAGTCGTATTGATGAGCATATAAGTTTATCAATAAATGATGCCAAACTCTTTAAGAAACTGGCTGTACTTTCAGCTTTAAAGTGTGGCTGCACTGTGGCTACAAGTTAGTTCTGTGCCCAACATATGTTGACCTTCGGCCAGAATTGATTGTGATATATTGAGTGGGACAATTACTTAGCTACCATAATGGATGTCATCCTGCTTTAGATAGTGCCTTTTTCAGCTCTTCAATGAAGTGCTTCACTTCCTCATCAAATATTCCCAGAGACAAAAGTAGCTTGTCACCTGCTATTAAGAGAAGCCTAGTTGAAACCTTTTGTATGGCAAATAAAACTTCTTAATGCCAATCATGAAGAAAACTTTGTTTCTTATATTTCTTCCCCACTTTATCTTGTTTGGCTTCGAAAAGGTGAGAAATTCCTCAGCCACTCATTTAACACACATTTTTGCCAGATATTATATTAGACCTCTAAATGTTAATTAAATTTTCAAGAGCACGTGCATGGGTTTTTTGATTAGCACTTGGAAGTTTTTTTTTAACCTAAAGTCTAACAATATGTTCGTTCATACATATCAATGCTTTACCAAACATCCTGGATCTGATGATCATATCAGCCTGAGCTCTATTCCAATAATAACTGCAAAATAAACCTATTAGCTGCTCAGAGGTATGTCACAACTAAAAACTTGGCTCTAAAGAGAGACTTTTATCCACTGTGCAACATTTGCGCTCTGAACGTGGCTGAAAGGGGTATAAAAAAAAATTTACGGCTACACCTCCCTTCCCCAAAAAACAAGCGTAACAAAATGTAGGCTACTGGAAAAAAAAAACCTTTTCCTGCATCAATTTTTTTTGTATCGGTATCTCTCCTGAGAACCATTGTATTAACTTTTGGCGGCCTTAGCTCAGTGAAAGGAAATTCTGAGATTGGGAGAAGACCTGCTTCCTGATAGTATGTTTTACCACTAGAAATGAGACGAGCCACAATAAATAGTTTGGACTACATATCAGAAATTCCCGCAGTTGGACTTATTTATTTGGATTGTGTTATCTCTCTTGTTAGAACTATTGTTGTGTTCGCTGCGTAATTAGCTTAACACTTTCGCGTTCTTTTTTGTTTATCCCTCAGGAGGAAAGGCCAGGAATGGCTGCCCCATTGTCACCTTCCCTGATACAGGGAGTGTTTGCAACTTGGGTGATGACGAATACAGGAAATTGATCATCTATCTTACTAGCGTTCCACCGTAAGTTATATTCTTACTACTGATACTAATCTAATTAATCTATTCCTGCCACTGCGTGTTAACTCAAAAAAGTGTGTACGAAATTACCATTTGCTTTACTGTATTAATAAAATATAATAAATTATTAAACAATGCAAAAGTATTAGTTAATTGTTGATGTTTAGGTAAATATACAATAACTGGCAAGCAAATGATGCCCAAAACTTAGTGTGAGGCTAGATTTTTTTTCATGTAGACTTCTGTTAATAAAATGTGATTGTTTTGGTAACGTTACCTTGTTTTCTAATGTACGTATACTTTCAGTCTCCAAGATGCTGACCTTGGATTTGTGTTGGTGATCGACAGAAGGAATGACAAATGGAGCTCGGTGAAAGCAGTTTTATTAAGAATCTCAGTAAGTGTCCCGTACCTCTTTACATGTTTATAATGAGGTTCTGCGATTGCTCAACTTTAAACTTTAATTATAACTTTTTGAAAGCCGAAGTGAATTGGGTATGAATTGGGATGGGTAAATGTGAGGATTCAAATTGGCAAACCTTTGATCATTATAGGGATAAAACATTTTCTAGAATTTCCCGAGTTAGCACCATTATCTGCTGGTTAATCTTTCACTCTGCTCATGAACACTAGGTCTGTTCATTAGATCATTCCATGTTTACGCTCATTCTCAAACATTAAATACTGTTCGTTATTCACAAATTTTCGGTTGCTTTGATGGGGATTTCGGTTCTCTTCCTGCAACCTTCTTCAGGCGTCTTGTGATTGTGTTTTTCTTTGGTTTATGTCATCCAGTTTACATGAGTGTAAACATGGAACGATCTTATGAATTTGCTGGTTTGCTCTTTAAAAAATAATAGGTTTGGCTGGGACTTTCCCAGGGTTTCCTTTCCAGTTAATAAATACGTACTGATCGTCTTATCGAGCAACTATGCTTGGCACTTTAGCCACCATGACCACTACCTAATACCTGTTTTAAGTTCTTTATTTTATTCTTATTCTTTGCAGGACTTTTTCCCAGGTCTGATTCAAGTAGTGTTTGTGCTACGGCCAACGGGAATCTTCCAAAAAGCAATCTCAGAAGTCAGTAATAAATTATTTAAAGAAGAGTTTAAATTTAAGGTAAAAACTACTTAAGAGAGTAATGGACATTATGAATAGCCTGATCACTCTAAAGGAAAAATTATGCAACGGTATTGGTATATGGGCCTATTTTAGTTTAAAGTTGGTGTCACCTCGGTTCCCTTATTTTCTAGTTTTTCAACAAATATTGAAAGTCAGAAGCTCATTCTTTTCTGTTGTTGTATAGAACAGTGGTTCCCAACCTTTTTCAAACCGCGACCCCCTCCTCCAAAATTTATTTCTGCGACCCCACTCCTCCAAGTAAATTCCTTTACCCGGTGGTTTCGCAACTAGGGAGCCTGGGGGAGCATTGTGAGCTCCCCCAGTGGGGTCTGGGCCAGAGCCCTGGGAAGTCAACGCTTTTTTTGCATTTTAAGCATTTTAAATGTCGTCATTTGCTCATAAAAAAATACAAAATAGCCTTTGTATTTTATAGAATTATACAATATACAATAGATTAGAAAGATTTTTTGTTAGAATGGAGAGATTATAATTAGAATTGGATTTTAGAAGAGATAAATGTACTTTGCAATTAATTAATTTTATTAATGATCAAATTTGGGGGGGGGGGATATTTTAAGATTAAAAGATTTAAAAAAAGTAAAATAATATTTTTTCCTGCTTATGTATTGTGACCCCCAAGAGGACACCCGCGACCCCATTTAGGGTCACGACCCTTAGGTTGAAAACTGCTGGTATAGAACAAGTCAGGGGCTTAAAATGTTACTAGTGGAATTATGCATGACTTGGGTTGAAATATGCATGTAAGCAGATACATTTTTTAAACCCAAAACTCACAAGATGTAGCTCTTCTTTTTTAACCCAAATGGAACATTGTTTTGCCCCCCCCCCCCCCTTACAATTAGTAACCCTTTTTATTGCATATGACTATTAAAGAACTTCGTCGCAGCCCCTGGTCTGGGTGTTAGCCTATTTACTGGTAGTTCAAGATTGGTTTCTAATTGGTGTTAGGTGGCAAAAGTCTCCCCTTTAATTGGAGCGAAGCGAAACTGAATGCCGAGCGGCGCTCTGTTTATGTATACACTCGAATGCAATCTTTGTAATCGCATCACGCAATATCGCTACATCAATTTAAACCGGATTTTGAAAATCGATAGCGGTACATCCAGAGAACAAAAATTTTAAATCAGACATGTCGTTGAGGAAAGTGAAAAAATTGTGAGGTTACTGACACTTTGCCAATGAATTAAAGAGTTTTCTATGGATTAATGAGATTGCCAAAGGGTCCCTTTTTTTGCTATAATTCACTATGCCGTAAAGTAGCATGACCGGAACAAGTCTCCAGGTCACTTCAAGTCTATACTAATGCAACTGCCTTAAAATGAAAATCAACGTAGTCAGTTGGATTAATAAGATCACCATTGGATTATTAATCAAATTGCAGCGAAGCGAGGCCGAAGGCCGAGCGGAACTCCGTTTATGAATACACTCGAAATGCAATCATTGTAATTTCATCACGCAGTATCCACTGCATCAGTTTAAACCAGATTTTTTGCACATTGATAGCGGTACACCAAGATATGGTTTGTAAACAAAAAAATTAAAATTGGACATGTCGTTGAGGAATAATGAAGATGACAAAATGGCGAGGCTATTGACACTTTGCCAATGGATTAAGCGTCATGGATGTAATGCGCTCTGAAATTTCCATCAGTATTAATTCTCAACTGGATGCCAAATTTGATAATTTCCAACAAAAATTCTTCAAATTTGCGAGTGCTTTGCCTGTTGAAAAACCGCTCGTCGGAAAAGTAGGAAAAACCGCTCGTCGCAACCACCGTCTATGCCATCCAGCGACCTAGTACAAAAGCAAATGGACAAAGAAACAAGATGCGATGACACAACCGAAAAGATGAGCCACAACACTGTCTCCAATGCAACACGGGTTGCTGACTGTATTTGATGGCAGTAACATTAATTTTTTTAAATATATGCTTATACAACTTTAATTTATTGTGTGATTAATAATCGCTTCACTCCATTTTGTCAAGTTTGACTAGTATTAATAGTATTCCAAGATACTATTCGCTCCATTTTGTCAAGTTTAACTAGAATAAATAGTATTCCAAAATTACAGTTTATTAATTTGATCGTGAAAAGAGGACTAACGGTATGCCAGAAAAGAAACAACCAAAAACAATTGGTCTAGACAACTTGTCTAAAATTGGTTTTTTGGTTGTTTCTGTTTCTTTTCTGGCTTAGCGTTAGTCCTCTTTTCACGATTTCTTTAGCCAGCTTTAAACGTGTTGTTAATTTGATGTTTATTTGGGAAATCAAACCTTTTCCTTGTACACTAATAAATTTAGCTTTTGCTAGCAAATAAAATGCAATGGGTAATTATCTAGAATAACTACTCTGCAAGCTAGCGACTTAATTCACCTACCTATCGATTCCTTTTGTCGTAAAACGTGCGAAAATCATAACGAAAACGTGCGCAAACGCTTATTTAAAAAAAAATTATTAAAACACGGTAAAACGCTACTTACACACGCTAGAAGCGGCCGCTATTCAACGCGATGACACCGCAACACAGAAAACCTTATTTTGACCAGAACATCGGCAAACGGAAATTACCTTCATTTGCGACGCGACGCAATAGCTGAAGCAGACGAGAATTTTATGTTTATATTTTATTTTTATGCCAATATTTCTTTACAGTATGAACGATGTCCGCAGGGGCGTACTTCGCGCGCACTATTATATACATCCAGAATTTGTGAAACAAGGAACAAATTATGTCACTTCCTTGTTTCACA